>VBRH01000145.1:6353-20104 GCA_014578085.1 Cardamine resedifolia
GTGCCGGCTAAGGATAGACCAGCCAGCAACAAGAGAAATGCTGCAGCTGTGGAGGCCAAAATCGCCGTCAAAACATTCTTAAACGTCGGCTTTGTGGATCGTCGTAATTCTTTGTCGCGTTTTTTCTTGCGAAAGAACATTTTTTTTTAATGGCCAGAAAATCTAAAGTTGTTTTATGGGATGGTTGTTGGATTTCATGAAATAGGAGAGTGGATTTTATGAATAGAGAGAGGTGTGGTCTACTTGCACGGTACGTGCTTACCCCATGCGTAACGATACGAGTGATTGTTGAGCTCCACGTCACCTCAATGCCTCTTTTTCTTTTCTTTGTTTCTTTCTTTTTGTTGCTTTGCCACATTTTTTAGCCTGTTTTATTTGTTTGGATCGGTTCAGTCCTTCATTTTGAATTGGTTTATGTAAAACTATTATCTGATTCTGACCGTTTGGTTTAGCTCGGTTCGGCTTTTATAGAGTTTGATTAATTAAACATGTGCTGAATATAATGTGATAAAATAATGGATATCTATGGTTACTAGTTTGAATTTTGGAACGAGATGCTTATCTGATTTATAGACATATTTATTAGAAAAAGATAGCTTTTTAGAGGATATGTGATTTGTAGTTATAATCATTAGTGTGCGATTCGATTCTTGCTATGATAATGAAACTAAAATTCTTTCAAGGTAAATTAAACTATAACGTTCATCATATGCCCTCGAGCCATTTCAGCCCATTCATTCTTGTTAGTACCTTTGCTTACTAATAAGGACTACAAAGTAATTACTTCTCTAATTTTCTTTCAGGTCTCAAAGACTCTATTATTGATTCTAACGGAGTTTCGAGTGAGATATGATGTTGGCATTCACCACACACTGGTGATTGCTAAACTCGCTAGCTCTCAGTGTTGCTTATATTTTTCTCGCATATTTATTTTTAATCAACCTAATTAAATTATCCAGATATTTCGATTCTTTTGTTTTCAATTCGTGTCGCATGTCGCCCAAGTTAGAAACAAAATAGTTGAGGGATGTGCCCAAAAATAAAAGAATGCAAATGCATTTAATATAATTATTGTAGGTTACAACTAGCTGTAGTATTAGTATGTGCAAGTATCAAATAGGCACCTACAATTCTACTCATACTGTTCTCGGAATAAATTTGGAGGTTGAAATAGGACACTCTCTTAATAGCTCTGTTGATACTCATTTATTCATAAGAAATATATATACATCTTCGTTTGGTATGTATTCAAATCTTTAAATAATGTATTTTTCGAAGATAGCATTGATGGAATCATAGTTTTTCTGATATGAATGCAGAATAAAAGTGAACAATTAATTCGCTGGTAAACTTTTTATATTTTGGTTTTCTTTATTTTAACTGATTAATGGCCAAAATTAATTTCAATGGCATAAGATATAAGTGATTAACATACCAAATGACAACCAAAAAAAAAAGATATATCAATGACAACCAATAATGGATGATGGCGCCATTCTATATAAAGTTTCCAAATACGCAAATAGGAGATCCAAATGAATCATATTAAAGGGAAAAAGGAGGGTGGATTAGGTTTAAATTTTAATGTTTGTGGAGCCATACAACATATTAAAAATCCAAAAATCAAGTTGCTTCAAATCATTTTCCACCAGGAGAGGCCTACCAGGAAAACAACTTGATTGAGCTGTCTTTCTTCTTTTAAAATGTATCCGGTATGAAGCTTTTATAAAATACAGCATTATACTGTCGTTTGTCTAAATTGCGGTAATAATGCGATCTCAAATACTTCGTCCTTGTTAAAATCTTTATATTCTTAAGAAATAACCATCACTTTATGAACGAACTCACAAGTTAAAAAGTTATTTGATGTGCAAATAATCCAGAATATTTAAGACTCGTGACAGAGTTACAAGATAAAGTTGTAAACTTGGATAGAGTATTTATCAAATCAATATTACCTTGTGATATCAATAGATCATATAGTAGAATCATCTAGAAATAAAAAATAACCTAAGTAAAGGCTTAGTAACCAGAAAAAAATGTAAATGCTTAGTTGCAATCAAAAATTGATTTTTGGTTGGGACTTTTCTTTGATATATCTATTCATATGCAAAGAATATTCTATATGGAAACACAAAGACAAATGGCTTATCTTTGGATATGAAATGAAAAGAGTGGATATGCGGAGTTCCAAATAAATTGGTATCTTTTTGCCATTAATTCTACACAATGGAAGAATACATAAATGTACGTGATTCTGCAAAATTACGTGACTTGGTAAAAGGAAAAAACATATGAAATCATAAAAATGTTTCGTCATAATGCATAATACCAATAATTATAAAATTATAATAGGAACAAATAAAGTTAATAATGTGATGCTAGACAAAAAGAAGAGACCAAATAAATAACAATAATAATAATGTAATAATATGCAGTGCCGTTGAGAATCAAATGGGGTTTTAGTAGTCAGCATCAGAGGTAAAGACAAGTTGAGCATTAATGCGAAGATTCATCGTTAAAACCAAAATGTAAAAAGTTAAGCTTGATTACAGTTTTTCATGTGAAGTGTCACATCATGGCAACAACTTGGCGAAGGTCCTTACAAAAAGTTAGACGTTGTCTTCATAAATTGTATTAATTGATTAAGAGTTATGACCCATCCTCTAAAAACCACTAAAAGAGAGCGACCAAACCAGAGTTTGTGAGTCCCTACCCCATCCATGGCTGCCAAAACTTTGTGATTAACCTTCTTTGTCTCCTCTTCTCCTTCCCTCCCTTTATATATACCAACCAAAAGACCAGAGCTTCATTTGCAGATTCTTTCTCTTTCTCACTTGTCTGGAAATTTTTATTATATTAAAAATGGCGAGTTTTGAGGATATTTCTGATTTGGAGACTATACAGAAGCATCTCTTAGAAGACTTGATGGTTTCTGATAGTTTCATGGGAGATTTTGACTTTGATGCTTCTTTTGTGTCAGGACTTTGGTGTGTTGAAGCTCAGGTTCCTAAAGAAGAACCTGATTCACCAGTTCTTGATCCGGATTCGTTTGTCAAAGAGTTTCTACAACTGGAAGCCGAGTCCTCATCATCATCATGTGAGACTGAAAAGAGTGTGAAAAAAGCAGAGAGGTTCGTAGTAGAAGAAGAAGAAGCAAGACATTACAGAGGAGTTAGGCGAAGGCCGTGGGGGAAATTTGCAGCAGAGATTCGAGATCCTGCAAAGAAAGGATCAAGGATCTGGCTTGGCACATTTGAGAGTGATGTTGATGCTGCAAGAGCCTATGACTGTGCAGCTTTCAAGCTCAGGGGAAGAAAAGCAGTGCTCAACTTTCCTCTAGACGCCGGGAAGTATGAAGCTCCGGCAAACTCAGGAAGGAAAAGAAAGAGAAGTGATGAGCTTCAAAGAAGTCAGAGCATTTCATCATCAAACGAGCTGTGATGTTGTATTTAACATTTAAGAGTTTGAGCTTATGACTGTGCAGCTTTCAGACTCAGGGGAAGAAAAGCAGTGCTCAACTTTCCTGTAGACGCCGGAAAGTATGAAGCTCCGGCGAATTCAGGAAGGAAAAGAAAGAGAAGTGATGAGCTTCAAAGAAAGTCAGAGCAATTCATCATCAAACAATCTGTGATGTTGTATTTAACATTTAAGAGTGGAAGCAGTTTCTCTGTATAAAAGTAATTGTACAGAGGAAATGAAGTGTAGGTTAGTATGCTAATAAGAGATCTCTTGCAACAAATTTGTATGGATTTTCTGTGTTCTTCATGTTCTTGTTTCCAAGAAAGTTCTCTCGAAATATTGAGTTTCAGATCTTTAAACAACCTAATTGTTACTAGATGTTGTAATCCATGAGTCAATGATTTAGAACCATGTCAAAAACAAATCAATAGCATATTTAGTAGCTAAAATTTCGAATTGAATCCACAACCATTGGCATTTAAAAATGTTTATATTTTTAAAAACAAGTGTTTTGTATGTTTTGAGTTTATTTTCCAATATCTAAAGGCAAAATGAAACAAAAAAGGTCTCAATCTCTCGGACGTATAACAAGTGAGTGTACATAAATGTCCACAGAAGAGGGCAGTGAATCTAGATGAGCCAAGTTGCATGAATGTAGTAGCAAATGTTTTGTCTCATAGTTTAGGTACAAGTCAGTATTCATGGACCACACAAGCTACAGTGACTTGAAAGAGAGATGCACAACTTGTTAATGGAGAATAAACAGATCAGAGATATTTATCACAATATCTACTTCTCCTTGTTGACATATGTCACATTACATCCAATAGTGATGGTGATGAGCTAACCTGTTTTGTTTGTAGATTGAAGATAGTTTTTTTTTTTTTTTTTTTTTTTTTTATCATTCATTTCTTCAAGGCCCGCCACCGCAAAAGTAAACTCGTCATGGAAAGAGCATAACACTCTTCTTTAATCAATCATTTTTCGTACCTATTTACTTCATATGGATCGCCATTTCCTGAACATTTATAATATGATCCTGTAACAATATGATTAGGTTATCACAATCCCCATGTTCATCATTAAGAACCACAACTATAAATCTGTTCCACAGATATTGGAGAGTTTCAGTGAATACCTTCATCTGTTGAGTCGACCATAGCCTATTTCTTGTAATGAGACTCTATTTTGTTGGGTATTTTTCTGTTACTCAAAAAAGCTTTTTTATACATTGAAAATAGTTAACATTCACTAGTAGTCGCGGAAGAAAACAACTCCTAAAAGACACACAGGGCTGCAACTTTGACAAAGAAACACATGATAAATCTTCAGTCATCGGAGCTATAATCGCTGGACTCGGGCAGAGCCGGGACTGTGGCACAACAGAACGCGTCTTTGTCTTTGAGAAGGAGACAACTTCCATCAATGTTCCATTTGAGGTCAGATATGGAGAATCCTGGGAGGGGATTGCATACACAGAACGCACCCGAGGGAGTCCACATGTAGAGATGAGAGCTTCCAGTGCATAGGAGGAGGCGTGTGCAGGTTGGGTCCCATACAGCGGCTCGGATAGGTTCCTTCTGGACCAGGATGGCTGCAACCTCGAGGCGGTGCATGTCCCATATCCACATAGCAGTGGGCATACTGTCGTTCCGTGTGCAGATGTACTGGCTGTCTTTGCTCCAAGCCAAAAGGCCTGAGAACATTTTGAAAGAGTTTAGCTCTTAGAAATTAAAAACAATAATCAAAATTTCCAGATCATGTCACAGTAATCCAAGGTTGCATTTGTTCGCAGAAGAAAGAGCTTACCGACTCCTTGTTTTGGGTTAGGCTTGTCTGCAGGAGGTTTCTGGAAAGGAAAAGCTACTGGTAATTCCATGACTTCATACCTGACACTTATATAGCCTTCTGAAGCATCTGAACATAGAACCATATAGAAAAAAAATATCAGATTGAAGAGTGTATTTTGTAACGATTACAAGAGTGCTACAGAAGATGTTCCTATCAGAAAAGAACAGGTTTCGAGCCGTAGTTACCATAATTGCTTGGCATAAAGTTTTCATCCAACGATAACTCAGACATATCAAGCTGCAAGGGTTCATCGATTTCCTACAAAAATAATGTCCAACAGATTAGTTAAATACACGCCTGAGATGACAATGAGCATTTGTCAGGCTGTTACATACTTTTTATCAAAGAATGGAAAGGGATTTACCTTGAAAATAGCAGCACAACAGGGCGCACGAACCGTTGATAGGTGTAAGAACTCAGCAAATGTTTTCCAAGTTAGGTGATTCAGGACCCGCAACATCTGATCGTAGCTACCAATAGCAAGAAATTGACCACACGGAGACCAGGAAACAGTCTTCACACCAAGTCCACATTCATATGCCTGATACTTAAATAGACACCTACCATCTGGAGAATAGATTAGAACCTGCACAAAAGTTACAAACTTTAGAGAGATTCCCGATAAAACCAAACATCACAGACTTCCAATAACCATGTAAGAAGCTATTCAATTCCCATGATTCAATATATAGCATCAAGACTAAAACAATACATATACCTTATATTCAAGAGGCGAATCCCACACAACAATAGAACTATCATCAGGTGACCACTCAAGATCAGCCAAGTCCAAGGTATCAACAGCGAAGCTACCCATTATCTCCCATGATTGACAAGACAAAAGGTAAACATAATCCTTGCAATCACGCCGTGTACAGATCGCCGCAAACTTCCCATCTTGATTGAATGAAACTCCCTTGGAGCCATGCTTTGGCCATTGAACATGAACACACGCTGTGTTCAAAAGAGACCAAACGGTTAACCGCAGCTGAAACTCCGATGTTGTGAGTATATGACGGCTATCTGGACTCCACCTAGCGTATGAAATACCAGCAGGACCTTCATCAATCTTGCAAGTCCATTCTGGTTGTGTCAATGACCAAGCTTGAATCATCGGTTTTTTATACAGACCACAAAGAATATACTCAGAATCAAGAGCCCATTCTATGTAACTTATTTTATCTAAGCAAGAAAACAATTGCACAACCTGCATTTACATTTCATAACATATTCATTAGAGATCAGTAGGTAGATCAAAAATAAAAACTTCAACGACATTATTAATCTTCTCTAAGTTTCAAATTTCCAAAATTTAGCTAAAAATCAAGTTAATAATAGGCAATTTAAGCACAAGATCTACTTGCATTTGAATATTAGAAGTAAGATCCAAAATACCTCAGATTTCTCAGCTAAATCAAGGGTTTAGGTGGGAAAAAAAAACAAATCGAACTAGTTTTTACCTGAAAGGAAAATGTATCGCGGATCACGAGACGATAATCATTGGCGACGGCGACGTAACGAGAGTTTGGGGAGAAACAGCAAGGACCTGTTTGTTTGTAAGCCTCTGTGAATTCCATATTTGAGTACTATGCAAAGAAGATTCTGCGACGAAGAAAAGAATCAATGCCTATGATCTTCGATAAACTTAGGTCCTCGATTCACAGTGGTACGAGACTAGAAGAAGAAGCCATGGATTATCATATCGACTCCCGAGAGAAAATTTTCAAAATTGAAATGAAAGAGAGAGACTGCGAGATATTGGGTCGGGTCGGGTTCATATTGGGTGCGTGGGTTGCGGATATCGCTTTAAGATTAAAAAAGGGCCGGAGCCCATTCTTCATTTTTTGTTTGTTTATGGAATGACGATAAGACCTTTATTGGACAAACACCATGCCGTTCGTAATAACGGCAACACAACATTCTGCCGTTTATCTGACTAGACTTGATCTGCTTTGTTAAACGTTCGGTAAATTTCTGTTTGGACAAGAATGAAACATATGATTTTCCCGGGAAAACAAGAAAAAGGAAAATATCTCTCTTTTTGACAATTCTTACATTTACTTAGAAATCAATAAAATTTTGAATAGTTAAAACTTTAAAAGGAGGAACAGGTCAATGTCAACGAAAATTCAAAAGAGTAATTGATAAAGAAAAACTTAACAATAAGCTTCCTCCACAATCTTCTTGACAAACAAAACAAAAAAAAAACAGAACACATCACATCTTTAACTCTCTTTATAATCCAACACCAGGATCTCTCCCTTTTCACTCCTATAAACCCTAAAACCAGTTGTTTCTTCTTAATAACTCACCAGCCATGTCTTCTTGTTCAAGAACGAGAACAAAAGCTCCAAGATCGGCCAGACGCCGTAGATTTGGCGATTTCTCTTCTTCATCGGCTGAGATTGTGGCAGATCTCGACGATGTCTTCATTCAAATCCTCTCTTTGCTTCCAATCAAAACTCTTTTAAGATTCAAACGCGTATCTAAACGCTGGCTTTCGCTCATTACAAATCCAGATTTCTCCAGCCGTGTCATCAAGTCCAAGCACCCCTTGACCATTTCTGGCTTTTTCTTACACTCAGCAAGAGCCATCAATTATAGTTTTGTCTCCCTTGATGATCATGATGACGCAATCAACCAACGGATTTCATCACCATTACCGCTTAGCTTCACAGATCATCCAACAGATATGATCATAATGCAATCAACCAACGGCCTTCTCCTCTGTAGATGCTCTTGTGCAGCTTCTTCTAACCAATTCAACACAAATTACTACGTTTACAATCCCACGACGAAACAGTACACTCTTCTACCTCAGATCACCGGTGACATCTCACTCTCTCTAGCCTTTGATCCTTGTAAATCTCCTCACTATAAAGTCTTTTGCCTCAGAGCAAGAAGCATGATCTCTTTTTCCTTCCACATAGAGATAGAGGTTTATACCTCCAATGAAGGACCTTGGAGGAGACTTGTTTCGTTTACTTCTTCTCCTTCACACTTTATAGAGTTCAACAACGCCATCTTCTGGAATGGCGCGGTTCACTGGTACGGTCCCCACACAAGAGATTGCCTCTCTTTTGATATCAACCAGGAGGAAATCAAGATTCTTCCACTCCCTAATCTTGACAATGAAGACGAGCCGCTACTCTATCCCAGCACTTTGAGGTTTTTGGATGAATCCCGGGGTAATCTTTACTTTATTGAGGTAAATGATCAGACTTCTTCAAATGTCCCGGTTTACGAAATGGAACGAAACAGCTTAAGCTGGTCCGTGAAGTATAATGTTGATTTAGAGCCTCTTGCAGCCGCTTTTCCCGAGATGATCAGAACCAAGGACTACATCAATAGCCCGATCTACGCGTTCAGTATCATCGGTTTCGTAAAGCAAGAGACAGATGTGGAGTCATACATTGTGCTTCACATTGCAAACAAGGCTGTAAAGTACAACTTCATAGATAAGACTTTCAAGAAACTTTGCGATTTCAAACTAATCAACAATGATGCTCCTGAGGATGAGTTTTACAGATTCCAAAGAACTTTTCAGTTCATTGAGTCTCTTGCTAACGTCTAAGAGTAGTTTATTTACCCCACCCCACTCCCCACCCCCGGCGGGAAACAAAACAATCGAACGATTTCTCTGTAAAATTAATTCCTATGTAAAAGCTTTCAAAAGATCGTATATTTCCTTCTATGAGAACCCTAAATTGTGGCATCTAACAGAACCCTAAGTGTGGCCAATCAACTCAAACTCTTATAACATTTCCCAATCTCTTCAAGTTTCTTCAAAACTTGGTTGATGTTTGGCCTAAGAGAAGGCGAAGGAGAGCAACAAGACATTGCAAGCTGAAAATACTTGAGAACACATTCTTCACTCAGATTATCATCACTCCTGAGAATCTCAGGACGGTATAAATCAGACAACCTATGATCAAGAACAGCATTCCTCATGAAATCAGGAAGATAGAACTCATCATCGCCCGTTGGATTCTCGTTTATCGGTTCTTTACCAGAGACTAGCTCAAGCATGATCACACCAAGACTATACACATCACTCTCTTTGCTCACTTCCTTCATCTTTATTAACTCATGAGCTTTGTATCCCTCAGCTGCAGAAACATCGAGAATCTCTTGCCCTGCAGTTAGGTTTAAGAGCAAATGCAAACCGAAATCAGAGACTCGAGGTTCGAAACTCTGACTCAGAAGAACGTTCTTGGATTTCAGATTGCCGTGGACGATTGGTTTCTGCATTCCTGTGTGGAGATGATCAAGAGCTTTGGATATTCCAGTTGTGATGCTTAAAATGTTGATCCATTTTTTAGATTCCTCATCTCCACCTGCTCAAAAAAATGTAATTTTCTTTTTAGTCTGCAAATTTGCTGAGATTGATGATGTTGAAATTCATTGTTTATCAAATATTGTCTTTTCTTAGAACTAAAGAAGTGGAACTGAAAGAAAATAAAACAAAAATAGTACCGACAAAAGACAAATATATATACCTTTATATTACTAGCATTTAAAAAAAAACTAATACAAATTTTATTTAGAACAAAAATAATAAACAACGAATTAAATGATCCAGCTAATGTACTTAATTCCCAGCTGTGTGTTTCTCCTTTGAATATAAAGTATATAACACATTAATTTCATATCTTTTGGTTTATTTATATTCCTATGAATATATGAAGATATATAAGTATATTTCTACATGTCTTGAGGTAAGATGTGAATGTGATATCATCCATTCCATATCATGGGAAAATCGTAAAAATTTCCTAAAAAGTTTTCAATCATGGGAATATAGAATCTCAGAGATTCTGTGTGTTTCTCTGGAAAACCCAAGGAACAAGTGACCTCAAAAGAAAAAGAAAAAAAGTTAAAATTCTTTACTTTCTGTCGGGAAAAAGAAAAAGTTTGGTCCTTTTTTCAACTTTTGTCGGAAAAGAAAAACAGAGACTTACTTCTGATGAAGTCGGAAAGATTCCCGGAGGCAAAGAAAGGATGCACCATAAGCTTCTCTCCTCTGTTTCCGGCATAGAAACCCAACAGAGGAACCAAATTCTCATGTCGAACAAATCCAAGCGTCTCAATGACGCCATTAAACTCTTTAGAATCCGATCTCACTGTACACACCGGTCGAAGAAATCTAAGAACCCTAATCTTGCCACTCCGTTGTAAAGACGCCTTGTACAAAGTTCCGTAGCTTGATTTTCCGATGACTTCTCCGGGAGCATCGAGGATATCGCAGATCGTGAGATCTTCTCCGCCGTGAAAGGTCACAAGTTCCTCTGCTTCCGAGGAGTATCCATGTTTGTTGTTATCGGGTGATTCGACGTCGTATTGATCTGCTTCATCACTATATGATGATTCTTTTCTTCTGCAGAAGATGAAGAAGACGATCAAGAATATTACGATTAATAATGCTGATATAGATACTCCCAGTAACAATGTTAAAATTTGGGGTTTTCTCATCGAAATTCTCTTCTTAATTTCCTAGGAAATAAAATTAGGAATCTGGATAAGAAGTTTTAAAAAAATGAGTAATGTTTGATTAGAGAGTATTGTGAGATTTGCAGGAAAAAAAAATCAGAGAAAGGAAATAGAAACTGTGGAGATTATTGTGCACAGAGATAGAGGGAAAGATTGATGGTGATGGGAGATGAAGTTGATATATATGTGTAAGTTCAGAGGACAGATCTGAAAAAATCTTTTTAGTTTCCTTGTATCAATCTTGACTTTATGATTTCTTTCGCTTGTAAGGTATGCGTATTTGTATATACGGCAAATATCATATTTTTCCCAAATTAAATTTTGACTTTATGATTACTTTCCTCTCAGGTTTTTTTTTAAAATAAATAACTTTCCTCTCTAGTTCTCAACCAATTATGACCTAATAATTCCTAAATCGCTAATAATGTTAAACGGTTAAAAGCAAATATAATTGCAAAAAAATGACCATATGTATTTATTAAACTAACTGTAAAATGATTGTAAAAATAATATTTATGAAAACATAAAAAGATTTTTGTTTTTAAAATAGCATGATTTTTTACAAAATAATAATGTCTTTCACCCTAGAGTCTAGACAACATGCTAATTAACAAAAATAGCACCCTAATTAAGAATTTTTGCAAATAAAAGAAAGTCATGGTTATGTACTAAATTATATAAAAAATTAGCGTTGTACAAAATCAACACCCTAATTAAGTCCCACTATCAATGAGACTTACTATAGTGGTGTTAAGAATGTATAGGGAGAACAAAAATACAGTACTCTTGAAAAAATGATATCTCGAATAGCACGTTAGTTTCTTTCAAGATGAAATACTACTATGAGGCAATTAGCGACCGTGGTAATTAATTCTAATGATCTCAAGAAAAATTAAAGACCGTTGAAAGTGGCGATGATAATTAAATGTTGGGTTTGACTAGTGATGGTGGTTGAAGTGCGTGGGGTATTAGATCTTTGATTGGAAGTTTTATCCGGCAAGTTTTAGTTATATAATATAATGATTAAAAAAGTACTCCTATACATTTCAATATAATGGCAATATTGTTGAGAGATTATTACTATATGTGATCGGTAACTTGTAAATTGATTTTAACAAAAAGAAAAGAAAAACTTGTTAGTTGTTTCAGTAGCAAGAGATGTAGCTATTGTACAATAGTTATCAATCCCCTATTACTGGGCAAAAACAGTAGATTATTTTGAGTAACTACATATTTAAATATTTTAAAAAGATGTATATTAAATCTTTGAGTAATGCATATCACTCAATTATGTTCCTTTAGGTCCTTTACGCTCAAATCTGACTTGAGATACCCGTAATTTGTGAATATATAGCGAAGATTAAAAAAGCAAAAAACATTGTTAAATTTGATATCGACATCAGGATTAATTTTTTTTTTATTAGAAATGTTAATTTATTTATCGATTTTTAATTTGTGACCGGAAATACAAAGATAACGAAGGAAGAGGAGAAACCGAAAACTATGAAAATAAAGCAGAAAACGACAGAAAATTAACAAATGCAAGATAAATGGAAAATAACTGAAAGGATACACCCGAATTAAACCCAAAGAGGAACTTGATGAAGAAATACCCGATCCCAAGCCATAGCACTTGGTTATATGCATCCTGCCGCTTCGAAGAACCTTAGCCCCAATCCTTAGAAGCTACATGCACCCTCAGCAAGAAGCTAGTCCTCAAACTTCGAGCAGTGTCACATATTACTCTTCCTGGAACAACAACACATAAACAGTTTTGGCTTGCTACAACACCAAACCCGCCGCTTCTATTCAACAACAAGCCCCCAACAAGTCAAAGCCCGGAAGAGAGACTAAACGCTTCCACTCCGATCCAAGCACCCGAGAACACAAAGCCGACAAAAAGCTAAAAAGGGGGCGGAAGGAGCCACGCCGGAGACCTTAACAAGGAAGGACCGCACCACCACCAAGGTCCACGATGTTAAACCCACCATCAGGATTAATTTGTTGTTAGCTTGTCTCTAAATTCCTTAATTAGACGGATACCGATCATGAAGTTCACTTTATCCAAGGGGTTGGAGTCACCCACTTTTGGGTCACACTATCCACGTCATCATTTTAAATTGTTCACCATCAATGGTGTGGATGTATAATCGTTCATTTTTTTTTTTTTACTTTTATATGAATCAGGAATTTGCTGCCTTTCTATAAAATAAAAACAATGAATGAGGTAGGAATTTAATATTAATTAAAATTAAAACGCTGTTTTCAATTTATGGTCCCAATGTGATATAGTATAAGTAGTTGATTCATACTCCAAAATACTACTAACAAAAAGTGACGACCCATACTCGAACAGAGGACAAAATACTTCGACGACATAAAAAAAAAGGAAGGAAACTTTAAACTTTTAAGATTTCCAACGTTAAGTGTAGTTGGCTGGTTTGATTCTCGTTCGAATAAGGCCAATACATTAAGTTATTATGACTTGTCAGTGCAATAGTAAATCCGTGGGATGACCTTAAGATTTTTAAGGGACTACCTAGTCTACCTATGAATGTATAACTAAAGTATTTAACACATCATATAATGTTTAAATTCTGTTTGAATAATCCAGTGAATAACTACGGTTTTGTTAAGCTGGTTATAAAATTTTCAGTAGCTAAATTGAAAGACAGTTTTGATTGAAATTTTGAAATATATGGTTGAATGGTAGTTAAGGTTAGTGACAATCAATTGTAAATTCTTTTTCAAAATACAATAAATAAAATGTTGAAATTTAGTTTTAAAATAAAAAAATTTGCTTGAGTTAGTTTGCAATTGCGTCTTTGATGTGAAAATTGTAACCGTTATATATATTTTAAAAAGAATAAATATTTAAATACTCAGATAATCATCAATTAGTCAGGATGGCCGAGTGGTCTAAGGCGCCAGACTCAAGTTCTGGTCTT
>VBRH01000145.1:20371-35960 GCA_014578085.1 Cardamine resedifolia
AAATGTATCGTCACTGATCAGCTAATTGAGCTATGAGGCACTTAAATCCGTGCAATTGAATCGTCAATATAGTTTAAAACCTCAAACCCAGGGAGGGACTGGAGCTAAATCATCTCTAAAAATGGCCAATAACAGTGATAGCGTTAATCTCTCTCGCACGTTCAAGTATTTACTAGGTTCGTCTCTTCATTGTGTGTGTGTGTTTCTTTTAATTATCTCCCTGCTTTTTGCTTCTAATTAGTTTTTTCTTTTCTTTGTCTTCTGGAAATTAGCTACGCAGTTTTTATCCAGAGGCATCCCATTCATATTCAATTCCTGGATCGTGAGGCATCTCACAGAAAATGACTATGCGGTAATGAATAAATTGTTTATCTGTTTCTTCGAGATTTAAGCCGAATGTATATATTGTTAGATTTAAGCCAATGTATGTGCTTTGACTTGATAGAAAGGATTATTTTGGATGTTGCTGTATTTGTATGCACATTTACTTATGGTAAGGATTGGTTTTGTTTCCTATTAGCAAAGTAGCAAACTTGTGCAATTGGGTTCCCGGAATCTAAATCGTGATTATAATTGCTAAAGTATGGACTCTTAGGTATGAAAGATTAGGTTTTGGTTTCTGTGCATGCACACAATTGGGTTACTGGACTTTCATTTGAGCAGCTACGTTGATGATGTTTTCTTCTTTTAGAGTTTTCAATGGTTTTGCTTTTAAGCTCCATCTATCTTTTCTTATTGCAATGCAGCTCTATGCGGTTCAGTTCCATCTTTTTGTTACTTGTGTCTTGTTTCTCAGCCGGGAAGGATTCCGGCGCGCATGCTTGCGGGCTGACATTAACTGGTATGCATGAAGCGGTTTGCGTTGATTGTATTCACATATTCGGCTCATGACTATGTTTTTGGTCAGTGATATTCCTTAATTTCGTGCTGTAGTGATGGTCAGAAAGATGTGACTAAGCTATTGAAAGTAGCATGGGTCACATTTCCACTTGGAATAGCCGTTACTATTACAGCCTGCATTTTTGTGTTATGGTGGCAGAACCTTAGCTACTCCAACACATATGCACAGGCTATCTTGATTCACGGTACATTGTTGTCAGTTTTTTTTTTGCCTTTATCATACTTCTTTCGCTTTACAGCTTTGGAATTTCAAAGTTTTGGTTTTCAGGTCATTTACTTGTGTCTGTAATTATTGCAACATCCGTTGTTTGATAGTCGTTGATTCTGATGCATATATAACAGTATGATTAATCTACTTTTTTTTTTGTCAACTTAAGGACTGACCTACTTAACGTGGCAGGGTTTGCATGTATATTGGAGCTAATGGCTGAGCCTTTGTATATCCTCTCTCAGACATTGATGAGTCTAAAGTTGCGACTCGTTGTTGAGACTGTCGCTACATTTGCACGCTGTGTAACTCTCTGCTCTCTCATAGTCAAGCAAACCAACATGGTACTGCTCTTGTAACCATTCCATTTTGTTTCGGGCAAAAGAAAGCGTATATGGTGGAAGTTAAATTAGTTATCTTCAACATGTTTAGGAAAAAGGGATAATCTTCGCACTGTCACAAGTTGCATATGGAGGTTCCTTGTTTCTTGGGTACTGGGCTTATTTTCTCATTTGTGGTGTTTACAGAAGTTCAGATCTCTTTCCTTTCAGGTATGAGTTCTCTATCATTTTATCTCGTCCACAGCATTCTTAACTCATTATATACTCTAATCAACTCATTCGTTTCCGATAATGTTCAACAATTTTTGTGATGTCTCAGACCTGGGAACTTCATGGCTTTCGATATGGAGCTCTCGAACATGTGTATGCTATTTACTTTCCAGTCCTTCAGAAAGTTGATCCTTCAAGAAGGTGAAAAGTTGGTCCTTGTATGGTTAGATACACCTTATAACCAGGCTGTATATGGGATCGTCGACAAACTAGGCAAGTCTCTTTGGTGTTAAAATGCAAATTATCTATGGCTACAAAGGTTGCTTATAAATGTTTCTTACACAATTTCTAAAACTCCAGGAAGTTTAGTTGTACGCATGGTGTTTCTTCCCTTTGAAGAAAGTTCATACACTACATTTGCCAGGTTCGCATCAGGTTCTTTTCTCTCCTGAGTCTAGTGTAGTTAAGTATGTAATAAATCTTAGTTTTGATGTTTCATGATATTTGTTCAAACTCAGGAGAGATTCTTACTGTTCATTACCATATATGGTTTCTATTTCCCTGTCTCTCTCTCTTGACAGGTGATTATCAGCAAAAGAGCAAGAAACTCGGAATTTGCTTGACCGAGGCCTTGAAGCTTGTGATATTAATAGGTATATTCCTCCTATCTATTACTGAGTCTCTAAAACTGGCACTACAGATCCCCAATTGTTTGTTTAATCTCAATTGTTTACGTGAACTTCCTTGGAATTTCTAGGTCTTATATTTATGGCATTTGGCCCGAGTTATTCATACTCTCTCATCAGATTGTTGTATGGTGAAAAATGGAGCGATGGAGAAGCTTCCTTGGCCCTACAGTTTTATTGTCTCTACATCATTGTCCTGGCCATAAACGGTTAGTAACATATCTAGATTAACTAGTGCTTATGGACTTGTCAAGCTTCATGTTTTTTGGGGTTACTAGTAACATTTTTCATTCTTGTTACTTTGTAAATTATTTTTGCAGGAACCTCCGAAGCATTTTTACATGCAGTTGGAACAGAGAGTGAACTGAAGCGCTCAAACGACATGTTGCTTGTATTTTCATTGATCTACATCACATTAAATATTCTGCTGATAAGATCTTTTGGAGCAATAGGTTTGATCATGGCAAATTCCTCGAGTATCCTTCACCCATACCCATATATATATATATATATAGATACTGCAACTAGAATCAACTCTTGTTTATTTATTTTTGTATTCTTGACTTCTTAAAAAAAAAGATATGATTCTAAGGATCATCTATTCAGGGCGATTCATTCAACACTACTTCCAGGTACACTTGATTAAACTATATAATTATGGAATTGCCCCATATTTTATTTTATTGTTTTTAAATTCCAAATTTCTCTGCAGGGCACTTCTTCATTCTCGTTTGGAAATTTTTTTCCGTTAGGTTGGAAAATTCTTATCCTTTCAAGCATAATCACTCTCATCTCAGAGAAAACCGTCCTCAATCGTAAGAACTTCTGGGCAACATTTCCTCTCCATTTCGCCATTGGTTTCCTCTGCTTCTGTCTTTCAGCCATTGTCATGTAAGTCCTCTCCTATGGCAACAAGAAAATCCATTTCAGACAACCGACATTTGCTGTCTTGTTTCGGTTCTATAAGCAAAATATATTTTCTGAAAATGTTTTGTGTTTGTTCTGCTGTAGATACCGGCGTGAGAGGGTGTTCATCAATAGAATAATACGTTTCAGAGATTACAATCACGAAGACTGAGAGAAGCAAGAAACCGGTATATGTTCTAGCTAAAGTAAGGTTAAGGATTAGGTTTATGGTTTTGCATACATAATTTGTTAACGCTAAGAAGGAGAAAGTGAAGCTTTTGTATCACGGAACCGGTTTCATTATTTTGGTTTTTTTACCTGGTAAAAAATGGCACAGTAGGGGGTAAAAGAAGATGAATAAAAAGGAATAATAATAGAAATTACTTCTTTTTATCTATGACATCATTAAGGATACAAAGTTAGAAATTGCTTTGACCAAGAAAAGTAGAAAAACAGATGTTAGTACTGATAGAAACTAATCAAATTATTTCCTTTTTCTATGACATCATCAAGGATAGAAAGTTAGAAACTGCTTTGACCAAACCTGCATATACTATTAGTTGACGAAACTGGGAAACAAATTACATACTTCATTTGCAAATATTAATTTTAATTTAATTAATGAAACGATTAATGTCCCATACAAGTACACAACTATTAGGTGCTCCGTAGCCAATTATCGCATGTTTTTATAATCCCGAAAGATCCGACGGCCAATATCATCTGCCATTTTATTATTTAGAGGATTTCCTCTTTTTCTCTCCCGCGCACATTCGTGTCCTCGACTCCTCTTCTCAGTCTCAGTAAGAAACCCTAGAAAACGAGCAGATATGGATCCACTGAGTAATTCTTTTGGCTCCGGTACAATCATAAGGATACGCCTTGAGAATTTTATGTGCCATAGTAATCTCGAGATTGAGTTTGGCGACTGGGTCAATTTCATCACTGGTCAAAACGGAAGTAAGTTTCTTACCTAATTCGTCCCTTTTTCTTTTATCGCTTTTAAATGAATAATATCAGCTTCTGTGTGGCTTTTTCTCGACCTGAGTCTTTTTTTTAGCTTTGATTTTTTTGGCTCGTGTTCAAAATTCATGTGTATGAAATCTTATTTTGAACTGTGGGATCATTTAAATTTACTGAATTTTGAATAATTGACAAATAAAGACCCCAAATGAGTTTTTTTTTGGGGTGTATGATTTATATACTGCTCTATGTGTTGTTGTATTGATTTTCAGGTGGTAAGAGTGCAATATTGACTGCTCTATGTGTTGCGTTTGGATGTCGAGCCAAGGGGACTCAGCGTGCCACTATGCTCAAAGATTTCATAAAAACTGGATGCAGGTTTGTAAATTTCCAAGTTTAATGGCACACAACCACATTGTCTTCTTTTTCATGACTAGGGACTTGCTTACTTTTGCTTACCCACAAGATGATTACTGCGGAAACGACATAAAATTTCTTCAATTTATTTTTGTTTTTTTGGCAGCTATGCCCTTGTTCATGTCGAACTGAAAAACCAAGGAGAGGATGCTTTTAAGCCTGATATATATGGTGATACTCTGATTATTGAACGCAGGATATCTGATTCTACTAGTTTTACGGTTCTCAAGGATCATCAAGGTTTAATCATTTCTTTTCATACTAAATTCTCTATCTTTGTAGTAATGTGCTTCTGCTTGATTTGAATGTGATTTGCCATCTCCACATCTTTTCTCGCTATTATTTGCATTGTTTATCTTCTTACTTGTTATGTCATGTGTAAAGTATGTAATTGATTCAAGAAGTTTTCTGCTTACTTGTTCCCTGCAACTTGTGTTGTGCAGGAAGAAAAATATCTAGCCGAAAGGAGGAGCTACGGGAACTAGTTGAACATTATAATGTGAGCTTTTCTCTTTGATTCAAGTTTAAAAGTATGATCATGTATGTTATATCAGATTTACGTGTTATTGTTGGTATTCATTGCTTGAATCTGCATTATGCTTTCTTTGCCTAGATTGATGTTGAGAATCCTTGTGTGATAATGAGTCAAGACAAGAGCAGGGAGTTTTTACATTCTGGAAACGATAAAGATAAATTCAAGGTATATCCTGTAAATTGGTATGCGCTGAAGTAAATTTTGTTGATATTGTTTCTGAAGGCTTTTGTTCTGTAGTTATTTTATAAAGCAACCCTTCTTCAGCAAGTCGATGATCTTCTTCTAAGTATTGACACAAAGGTGAAAGCTGCTAATGCTCTTATGGATGAGTTAGAGGAGACAATAAAACCAATAGAAAAGGAGATCAGTGAGTTGCTTGGAAAAATAAAGAATATGGAACAAGTTGAGGAAATAACTCAACAGTTGCTGCATTTGAAAAAGAAACTAGCTTGGTCATGGGTATATTATGTGGATGGGCAGCTCAAGGAACAGACTGAGAAGATTGTGAAACTCAGAGAACGTGTGCCTACTTGTCAAAATAAAATTGACCGGAAACTGGTAAGTAATACGTTCTTTCTATTGCCTAAAATTTGGACTGCTATGCACAATCAGAAATTTGCATGGGTGCATAACTTGTCTAAGCTTCTCTTGGATACTCTTAACACTAAATTTTATTCGTTGTATGAAAGAGAGAAAGTTTCTGAGTTAGTAAACAAAAATGTTGAAGCGTAAGGTTAGTTCTACCCAATTCTCATAGGGCTACGGATTGTCCCTTGTGCACTATTCATTTAGATGAGGTTGAGTTTTTAAAATGTTTATTTGCTTACACCATGAAACTTATATACTCGATTGTGGCATCAATGCATACCTTAACATATCGCATGAATCCTTTGGTTTGAAGTTGATTATAGCTGACCATTTATGTAGGGTGAGGTGGAATCTTTAAGGGAACGCTTGGCCGCAAAGAAAACTCAAGTTGCCTGCCTGATGGATGAATCAACTGCGATGAAGAGAGAGATAGAGTGCTTGCGGCAATCAGTGAAGACGGTATGTTAAAAATTAGTTTTAAAAAGAAGAGTCCCCCTGTTGACGTGATTAGCCCTAAAGTATGTAATTTACAAACTGTATTTTCTTATTCAGCTATTAGGAAACCGAGAGAGAAGCAAATGAAAGGATTGGATTTATACAAATGTATTCTTGTTATTGAATTATTGGGATTGCATGACTTGATAGGCACTGCTCTTAACATCGTGAATGGAATATCCCATAGTGTAGCTTTGTAATTGCATTTGGTTTGGACATTTTTCACATCTGTGTGTACTTGATATACATTTTAAAACAGGCTGCAAGAGAGAAGATTGCTTTAGAAGAAGAATATCATCATAAGTGTAATAACATTCAGAAGATTAAGGATCGAGTTAGAAGGCTTGAACGACAGATTGGAGAGATCGATGAAATGACTATAAGAAGCACACAGGTCCTCTTTGTTTATCATTGACATTATCTATAAAAGGCGTAGTTTGTTTGTGTGTGTAATTTTTACAAGCTGATAGTGATGCAGGCTGAACAATCTGAAATAGAAGAGAATCTGAATCAACTGAAGCTAGAGGTTGAGAAGGCTGAATCATTGCTTTCAAGGTCATAATGTTTTTCGATTTCTTCTCTTGAGCTGTCCTTTTACTCTATATTCTTCTTCTTCTGTTCCGCTAAGCATGGAAAAAAATACCTTACTCTGTAGTTTGAAAGAGGAGGAGAACATAGTAATAGAAAAAGCATCAGCCGGAGGGAAGGAGAAGGAACACATAGAGGATATGGTACAATGGTGCTTGTAGTTTATCTTATTAGTTCTAGAATGTGCCCTGTATTTGTGCTTTTCGTTGTAGTCTAAAAATTGCTTTACATTCAGCTATTTGGTCTTTTTGTCTTCTAGATTAGAGACCATGAAAAGAAGCAAAGAAACATAATTGCGCACATTAATGATCTGAAGAAACATCAAACAAATAAGGTGCTTATCCAATTACATGGGTCTACATTCAGGCTCGACATGTTATTTCTACTTTTTTTGGATAATGATAACCTCGAGGATTTGTTAGATAATTTCAACCTTCTCTTGCTAGGTTACTGCATTTGGAGGGGACAGAGTCATTAATCTTTTGCAAGCGATTGAGAGACATCATCGCCGATTTAAAAGACCACCTATTGGTCCGATTGGTGCTCATGTGGTAAGTTTCTATTTGTCACTTCCGCACATCTATGCTCAAAGAAATTCAATCGAGTTAGTTCACATATTTTCTCATATGTACCATGCATGGCGCAACGAAAAGCTGACATTTTCAAGTGTTATGACAGCAATCTCTGCTATTTTAGTGTGAATTCTTCTAATCATGTGGTGTTATACAGACATTGGTCACTGGTAATAAATGGGCTTCTGCAGTTGAACAAGCTCTTGGTAACCTCCTGAATGCCTTTATTGTGACCGATCATGAAGATTTAATTACTTTGCGAGGCTGTGGAAAGGAAGCAAATTATAACAATCTGAAGATTATCATCTATGACTTTTCAAGACCAAGGTTCAAATCTGAAAAATACTTTCCAATATTTCTGTTTCTGTTCTGCTTTGATGAATGGATAGCTTTAGTTATAGTGCAAACGCCTTAACTTTTATGCAGGTTAATCATACCAAGGCACGTGGTTCCTCAAACAGAACACCCGACTATTCTCTCTGTCTTGCATTCTGAGAATCCTACTGTTCTTAACGTCTTGGTGGATGTGGTAATCTTACTTTCAGATTCTCTCTATATTTACTATTTTCTCATCCTCCAAGCCTTGTGTGGTGGTATTCATTTCAGCTTTGGTTTCTGGATGTTTCCAGAGTGGAGTGGAGAGGCAAGTGCTTGCAGAGAATTATGAAGTTGGCAAGACAGTTGCCTTTGAGAGAAGGCTCTTGCATTTGAAGGATGTTTTCACTATAGATGGATACCGAATGTAAGCAGCCAGTTAGATTGGCAAGAACAAATCTTTTAGAGAGCCAGACTCATTTTTTTGTTCAAATTATCTTGAAGGGAAGGGACAATTAAACATCTGGTGTCCACAACTTTGTAAAGTGAGATAATGTTTTTACCAGAAGAGGGTTGAGTTGAGATCACTAGGGCCACTTATGACGATATTACTGAGTTATTGACTTGATTAGTGGAAAGGCTAAATGTTTATGTTGATTTGAATTATAGGGGAAGATCTGTGTTGACTTAACAGTAATCTACCTATTCTGTTATTAGGTTTTCCCGGGGGCCTGTTCAGACAACCCTTCCTCCCCGCCCTCGAAGACCTACTCGATTGTGTGCTTCTTTTGATGACCAAATCAAGGATCTTGAAATAGAGGCCTCAAAACGACAAAGTGAGATACAGGAATACAGGGGACAAAAGAGGGGGGCAGAAATGAATCTCGAGGGTCTTGAATCGAAAATGCACAGACTAAAGGTAGCATAACATCACTGCTGTCTCTTTTGGGGTATCCATTGTTTAATGCACTGGTCACGTCGAATTAATGTGCCCAACTTTTAACTGTCTTGACTGATACTTTTCGCTTGTTTCCTCGAAGCTTGTTTGGATTAGTAACCATTTTGCATATGTTTTTTGGTCTATGTACAGAAGCAACGCACCCAACTAGAGAAAGATTTGACAAGGAAGGAACTTGAAATGCAGGATCTGAAAAATTCAGTCGCTTCTGAAACCAAAGCATCACCTACATCTAGTGTTAATGAACTTCATCTAGAAATTATGGTTAGTTATATTGGTTGAAACCGTTTGATTGTCAATATTTCCCATAGCATCATTCTTGATAGCGCTCTTTGTATTTCTCAGAAATTTCAAGAAGAGATAGAGGAGAAAGAATCCTTGCTGGAAAAACATCAAGACCGCTTGAATGAAGCTGAACTAAAGGCTAATGAACTTAAAGCTTCATTTGAGAACTTATATGGTATGTTGGTGATACATTTATTTTTCTTGGATTTGTGTTAAAAGCATGAAAGATTGATCATCTTGATTTACGCACCAATTTGCTTTAATATAGTTCAAGCAAGTTACATTCATTTCATGTAAAACGTACATGCAGAGTCAGCCAATGGTGAAATTGAAGCCCTTGAGAAAGCAGAGAATGAGCTAAAGGAGATAGAAGAAGAACTCCAATCCGCAGAAATGGTGCACCTTCTTTAAGAGTTTGGTTCTTCACTTGTTTTGCACTTAGAACTGAAGTTGGGATTTTATTTCAGGAGAAGAACCATTATGAAGATATAATGAAGGACAAAGTCTTACCCGAGATTAAAGAGGCTGAAGTTAAATATGAGGAGCTTGAAACAAAGCGGCAGGTAAGAATAAGCAATTATCAGTAATATAAAACGAAAGGGGACAAAAAAATATCAAAATGAGCAATGCAATTTCATTTATAGATTCATATTCAAGTTATGCTTCTGGGTCCAAAGTTTTTATATTTTGTTCAACTGCTGAAATTTCAGGAAAGTAATGAGAAGGCCTCCATAATTTGTCCTGAGAGTGAGATAACAGCTTTGGGTCCCTGGGATGGGGCCACTCCTGTGCAGTTCAGTGCTCAGATTAACAAAATAAATCATAGGCTGAAGCGAGAGAGTGAGAAGTGCGTATTTTGTTGTACCTTGTGATTGTACGTATATACACTGAAACTACATGTTGAATGCATGTTTAGGTTGCACGCTTTTTTCTTTTGTTGAAACAGGTATTCTGAATCAATCGATGATCTCAGGAGTATGCATGATGATAAAGAACGGAAGATTGGGAAGAAACACAAAACTTACAAAAGCTTTCGAGAAAAACTCAAGGTTAAAAAGCCTTGCAATTGTTGTTAAATGTTAATATAATTATATATATTTCCGTATCCAAAATTTCAATATATATATGCTAATCATATAGTGTGTGCATTACTGTAAATTCAGGTGTGCAAAAATGCAGCAGATTCACGGTGGAGCAAGCTTCAAAGAAATAAACATCTTATGAAGTGTGAATTAACTTGGCAGTATGAATACTTTTTCCCATTATTGCAAATCACATTGGATACTTTCTAGTTCTCTCTTCAGTTATGTGATTTTCATATCCTTGATTGGTGATCTTCAAAGCAGATTCAACTCTCATTTAAGAAATAAAGGTATCAGTGGAAACATCAGGGTCTCTTATGAAGAACAAACTTTGTCCATAGAGGTAATTGGCGCCACATTGCTACATTTTGCATCTGATGTGTCCATATATTACATCAAGTAACTGGTTGGTGGCATTTGTTTGCTTCAACAGATTAAGATGCCTCAAGATGCAACAAGTAGTGCTGTTCGTGACACTAGAGGGCTCTCAGGTGCTGCTTCTCTACTCTCGATTTGAATATGAATTAGGACATAAAATTTAACTTTAGAACAAGGGTGGACTGAACAAGGTTCAATGGATGAGAGATTGAATACCTAAGCCCTTGAAGATGAAACTTTAAGTTGACGAATCTAAAAATGATTTGACCTTTGTTTGCTGTTGCACTCTTAATGTTTTGTCATATATTTGAGTTTCTTATTACTAAATCTCTGGAAGCTAATTCCCCATTGACAGTATAACCTTATTGGTTCAAATTATCAGCTGTTCTATGTTCAGTCAGTTTCAAAGTTTGATTAATCCTCCTCTTTTCATAAATTGCAGGTGGAGAAAGGTCTTTCTCGACTTTATGCTTTGCGTTAGCTCTTCACAGTATGACTGAAGCCCCAATTCGAGGAATGGACGAGTTTGATGTGTTTATGGTAAGAACTCTCTCTTACAATGAAAACTCGATCTGAGTTTGCATAGTATCAAAAATTACTCCCCTCTCATTTACATCTGTTGGCTATGCTTGGAGCTGCTAAAACAAGTATCAAATACCTGAAGAGAAATATAATGTGTTAATGATTTGGTTTCTGCAACCTCAGGACGCAGTTAGCAGGAAAATCAGCTTAGACACATTGGTTGATTTCGCATTGAAGCAAGGTTCACAGTGGATGTTCATCACTCCTCATGATATCAGGTAACTTCCACTTACTGAAAGCAAAATAGTTCAAAGTTCAAAACAATATGGAAACTATGTAATATTGTAATCTCTTTGATTTTTGTTGCAATTTACAGTATGGTGAAGTCACATGAGAAGATAAAGAAGCAACAAATGGCTGCTCCTCGTTCTTGAGCTAAAAGATGCTCTTTTTATGTAAATTCACCATTTTGCTCCTTTGGCAGTAACTTAAAATACATTGTAAATGGGTCTTATAATTTTAAATCCGATTTCTTGGAAGTTTCTATTTTTTTTTTCAATATCTCAACAGATATTAATGATAATGATCTAGTGGCGTAAGATTTTGGATGAAAAGAGTGAGAGTGACAGGTTTTATTTTTCTTCTTAAGTGTGCTGCATTTAAGACCGTTTGTGCATTATTCCGTGAAATCTAAACAGTTTTCAAGCGAAAGGTGACAAAGAGAAAAGACCGAATCTTTCGTCTAGAGAAAGACAAAATTAATATCCCAGAAAAGAAAAACAAAAACAAAAACAAAATTTTCTTTGTGATTTGTAAGTTCCCGTTCCGCAAAGCTTCAAACTTTCCACTTTAATTGCAGAAATCCGTTAAAAGTTTTTCTCGGGAAAACCAAACCTGAATCCCGAGAAAACCCTTCAAGAACGTTGCTTTCAGTGGAGATGTGAGGACGAAGTTACGTCGTATATGGGGAAGAAAGAGAGTAGTCCAGTTTCGCCATTGAATAAGCGGCGAGCGAGCTGGTCGGAACTTTGGGTTAGCCATCTGCATCTATTGTCTTCTCCGCCGCTCGATTTAGCCACCAAGTTTCAGTCTTTGACCCCTCCAATCTCCAAATCCAAAACCCTACTCCCCGATTTCACCCTTCTCTTACCTGACCTCATTCTCCTCAGAATCATCGACAAAATCCCTATTTCTCACCGGAAAAATCTCTCTTTGGTCTGCAAGAGATGGTTTAAACTCCATGGTCGTCTTGTTCGGTCTCTTAGGGTATCGGATTGGGAATTTATCTCGTCTGGTCGGCTGATTTCGAGGTTTCCCAATCTGGACACCGTTGATTTGGTCAGTGGGTGTTTAATCTCACCGCCAAATTCAGGTATTTTAGTTAACCATAGGATAGTTTCGTTTACTGTTGGTGTAGAGTCTTATCAGAGTTGGAGCTTCTTTGAGGAGAATTTGTTGTCTGTTGAATTGGTTGATAGAGGGCTAAGAACCCTTGCAGGTGGTTGCTCCAATCTACGGAAACTCGTAGTGACCAATACTAGTGAATTAGGGTTGTTGAGTGTAGCTGAACAGTGTTCCAGGTTGCAAGAACTCGAGTTGCACAAGTGTTCTGACAGTGTTTTGCTTGGAATTGGTGCGTTTGAGAATCTGCAGATCTTGAGATTGGTTGGGAATGTAGATGGTTTGTATCACTCTTTGGTTTCGGATATTGGTCTGATGATTTTGGCTCAAGGGTGCAAGAGACTGGTGAAGCTTGAGCTCTTTGGATGCGAGGGAGGATTTGACGGGATTAAAGAGATAGGAGAATGTTGTCAAATGCTAGAGGAATTCACTGTTTGTGATCATAAGATGGAGTCGGGTTGGCTTGAAGGTCTTCGATATTGTGAGAATCTCAAGACGCTGAAACTCGTGTCTTGTAAAAAAATCGATAATGATTCAGGTGAGTGCTTGAGTAGTTGTTGTCCTGCTCTTGAGCGATTGCACTTTGAGAAGTGTCAATTAAGAGATAAGAATACAGTAAAGGCTTTGTTTAAGATGTGTGAAGCGGCGAGAGAGATTGTTTTCCAAGATTGTTGGGGATTGGATAATGATACCTTCGGCTTGGCAGTGGCTTTCGGGTACTAAAAAACTTTATTTCCCCTTTTGTGCTTTTGAAAGTTTAGTAATGTTGGTAAATATGATAGCATTCGGGTTCGATATAAATCTCTAGGAACAATGTGATCTTTTAAAGTTGGAGCCTTTAACTATTTTCATTGCTGCTAGTATTAGTTCTTTGTCGATAACTTAAAAAAAGGTTGAATCTTTTTTGCCGATTTTTTTGCAGGAGAGTGAAGCTTCTGTATCTAGAAGGATGCTCGGTGCTAACAACATCAGGTCTAGAAGCCGTGATTCTACATTGGCACGAGCTCGAACATCTGAAAGTGGTTTCGTGCAAGAACATAAAAGATTCAGATATCTCTCCATCGCTGTCAGCGTTGTTCTCAGACTTAGTAGAGTTGCAGTGGAGACCAGACACCAGATCCCATCTCTCTTCAAGCCTTACAGGGACCGGAATTGGGGGAAAAGGCGGTAAATTTTTCAAGAAAATATGAAAGTTTACTACCTAACTCTCTCACTCTCTTTAAATGCTTTTTGAAAGTTTCTTAGATTCTCTTTTGTTTCTTCTGGTTGAACAAAGTAGCAAGTGCTGTAATTCTGCCTTTTTTTTTTTAATCAATTCTCATTTTGTAATCAGAGATTCACGACAACATGATCGCTATTTTACCTTACTTTCCCTTCCAAAAGAGTTTTAAATCGAAAAAACTATTGATTGGTTGCGATTTGCGAGTAAAAACTATGAAGAACAGTTTTTGTTAAAGCTGAGTACAAAGATTTGATGAAAAGATACTTAGTTGCGTATATGGAGCATCTTCGTAATCGTGTGCCTATCTATGTAATTAAATTAATTAACGCATAATTAATTAATTATAAGAAAAGAGGGAAAAAGAATGGAATGGAGATGCGGGGTATCGATCCCCGTGCCTCTCGCATGCTAAGCGAGCGCTCTACCATCTGAGCTACATCCCCTTTTGCTATATTATTCTACATTATATTTTAATAAATATGTATTTCAACTGATGCCTTTAAAGGCAAAAGACTTCTTGTTGTAGCTCAACTCTAACCTTGAATTATTTAGTTAAACATAACAATTACGAGAGCTTATTCAAACGATTGATTTCTGTTATTCAATCATTTTTTATAGAAAATTTTCAAATTTTAATGTTATTGGAAATCTTTTATACTCACAAATATCATTTTTAACTTGTGTTAACTAGTGATATATATGTATATATAAAAGTACATTTCCAACCCTTTATTATTAGAAATATATTATCATTGTATTTTTATGACTTTTAAAAAAATTGATTAGGATCACCAAAAATGCTAGTGCTATTTCAGGTGACTTAATTTTTTGACAATTTCGTACTATTGAGAAAAGTGTACATGTGAGGATCACATCAGTTATAATGTTCAGTTATATACAATATTAGCCTAATTAGGCCAGGAAACAATCTCAAATTGTTAAAACTTGAATTAGGTTTTCGTAAGTGGTTTAGGTTCATCCATATGTATACATATATCTATCTTTTGTTCGTTTTACACCTAGAATCTCACATGGGCCGGCTATGTTCCATTCTATACGATTTTTAATTTTGGTAATAATAATAACGTGGAGTTTATTATTTATATATATAATCAATAATGGTTGTAGCATTTAGACAATAAATTTTTGGACTTTGTTTGTAGAAAAAAGAACTACAATATCGAAAACATTAAGAAAATTTGTTAATAGGAGATATGAGTTTTCCAAGTCACCTATGTATTTACAATTTTTAATTTATACTTGGATGAAAAACTTTAGAATATTTAGAATTTGCTCTAAAGATAGTAAAAAGTATGAAAAGTTCTTAAAAGTTCACTACAACAAAACATGTCCATTTTCCGACTACTGTTTCCGATCAACTCAGATAGTCGGAAAAATTCTAACTATTTTTCGACCATTTATTGACAAATTTAAAACTCGTCAGAAATTTGGTTGAAAATTGGTCAGAACAATGAAGTCAGAAATATAATCAGAAATTATTTACTATTTTCTGACCAATTCAATTTTCCGAGCAATTTCTGATCAATTTCCGACCGATGTTTTTCTATATAATCCATACAATTTTTTTTTTCTAATCACTTGTAACTTTTAAGTTTTTCTCTACCTTCTCTCTAAAATTTCTCTAAACTTTCTAAACATTTTAAATCTCTCTTTATTTTATAAATTTCTCCAAACCTCTAAAATTCTCACTTTTCAAATTTTAAATTTAAAAAAATATATTTTAAATTTCTCTACTATTTTCTAATAAGTTTCTTATAATACAAAATTTTGGATTCATCACAGTCTTGAGAATTATATTTGATATCCTAAAAGATTATGAACCACTATATATACTTAAAACTCATTTCAGTGATCAATAAGACTTGAATTTAGGTTCTCCATTTAAGACTTACGTAATGAGGTTACTCTATTTACAATCAATTTTTGTATTACTCATTTTTTCAGTGTACAAGATGCATATTGGAGTTTTACATATATTTGACAAAATTTCACATCG
>VBRH01000145.1:47421-59904 GCA_014578085.1 Cardamine resedifolia
TGGATACAACACTACGTCTTTTGTCTAAGGTCTCAGTCTCATATCAATTTAACTAGGCCTACGGGCTACGACCATTCTATCAGCCTTTTTTTTAGTCCAAAAAAATTAACAATGAAAACAAATTTGACGGTTTCGGTTTCGAGTTCACGATAAAATCAGATTACGTTTTATTTTACTAGATGATAAAGAGATATTTTATCCTAAAATTAACTTAACCTCAGCAATTTTTATTTAGTTTGATATGCATGGTTTAAGACTACTGTACTTTAAGTTTTTTTTACAGAAATACAGATTATGGTAAATTTGGTTAACCGCAAATTATGGTAAATTTGGTAAACTAGCTACGTCATAGTACATCACCTCCGAGTACAATTCCAGTGAACTCTGGCACTTTCACATCAAAGAAGCCGATTCTATAACGTCATATACATTCATCAGTAATAGACACGAGTTTTACCAATTAATTAGCTAAATATTTGCTTAGGTTGGCAATAATAGAAAGCTAGTCTCCGTGCCTATCAAGTTTTCTAATGTTGATCGTGGCCTCGAACAAGTCGCTACATTCGTTATCTTTTACCAAATCCAAAGCTTTTTATATAAATATATTTAGCTAAATAAATCTAACGAAGGAACTAATTGATGTTTTTCTCTAGTTTCTTAACTAATTCTGTTTATAACTGTCGTCAGTTTAAAGCAATGCTCATGCAAGTATTATGAGACTATTTTAACCCGCAAAAAAAAAAGTGTTATGAGACTATGCATGATAATAATTCATGTAGTTGTCGTATTTTAGTTTAACATATATATAAATATATAATAATGCAAATATCAAATTGATCGGCCCCTCATCTCTCCATTGCGTTCATGTTTTATTTGTATCAATCATGCCACAGTGTTTTCAAGTTGCACTTATAATTACGATAGTGACAGGCTGACAGCTTAAGTAACAAACATGCCACAAAATAATTAATATATATATATATGTCGGTAGATTTCGTAAGTATAATATGCACTCGTTACCTAAGTTTACCTGCGCACGTTAGAAAAATAAAAGTAAGATTCTCCTTTTTCCCCCAGGTTTGTCTGGATTATATTTTTTTATTAGGAGAAAGTTGATAACCTATCACATAATTAATATCAGTGTTTAATTTTTAAATGGAACCCAGTACAGGATCAGTGGATCCATTCGATAGAATAGTGGGTTAGTAAAAAGTAAAGTATTCTTTTGGATATATATAGTTGATGTTTTAAACTGAACTAAAGCTCTAAAAAAAGGGCTAATCTACTAGAAAATAATATCAGTGTTTTCTTAATTCGTGGAATGTGAATCACATTTACTTGTTGTTGTTGTTTTTTAAATTTCTCCTCTACTTTTTTCGGCTTTTAATCCATTTGATAGAACAATGGGTTAATAAAAAGTAAAGTATACTTACTGGATATGTAGTTTATATTTGAAATTGAACCTAATGCTCTAACAAAGGACTAATCTACTAGAAAATAATATTAGTGTTTTCTTAATTCGTGGAATGTGAATCACATTTAATTACTTATTGGTTTTTTACTTAATCTCTCATATATATATATATATATACATACATATATATATACATATATATATACATAAATATTGGATGTAGTAATTTTGCGGAAGGAACGACTGTTTGACAAGTATATCTATTGTGCACTAACAAATTAAAAGCCAAACAAAAAATTGGTTGCGTCGAATCGCTCTTATAGGAAGCAAAACAGTACCATACAAATAGTTAACATCAACGCATCAGTTTCTATTATATATAAACTGAGGCGTCAATATTCTGTTCCAAGTTTCTTTAAGATATTTCGATTTTCGTATGCAGCTATTTATGGTGATTTATTTATGTGGTGTTTTGTTTTGAGTTATCTCTGCAAGTTCCAAAGAGGCTTAACTAGATTGATCGTTTTAAAAGAAAGACACTGTAGAGAAAGCCAACTGAGTTGTGAGATGAGAAGAAACAATGATAGTAAAGCAAAATGACTTTATTTAATACATCCCTTGTTAGTGTTTACACCCAAAGTGGCAAACAAATAGGACCAATGCTGAAAACGAACACGTGATGATCAATCTCTATTTATATACTTATATACTGATAGAAAACTATTTGCACTAAATGACAATAGATACAATGATAATTTAATTTGATCTGATATATAAAATGGATTAATACATATTTTGGACAGTTCGAATCTATATCACTTAAATATTGTGGATGTATGATTTTTTTTTTCGTATTTTCTGTGTAAACATCTAATATATCAAAATTAGAAGTTTTAGACGGTTTTATTAATATGTATATCATTTAACTATAAATTGCAAGATGCTTGATTTTTTTGGTACCACGTTATTTTTCTACTAAGACATACTTGTAATTTATCAACTTTACTTATGTTTCTATTATATATAAATCTATTATCTTTTTTTTTTGTCATCTCATTTTATATTAATACCATGATAAAACAGAGTGCAAGCAAAGAAGTCAAACAAAACTATATAAGAGAAAAATCAAATTAACGAAACCAGCAACTTGAGTATCTTCTTGAATCCTAGAATTAATGAAGTCACAACCCAGCAACTTGATTATCTTCTTGAATCCTATAATGAAGTCACGCCGGTTCTCCTATGGATATATTTAATAAAATAGTAATCTAATTTTTTCCCATATTTTATCATATTAAATCTTGATATATCAATGCCAAATAAATAAATTTTAAAATATATTTAATACAATTGTAATCTAATTTTGTCCCATATTTTATCGGTATTCTTTTATAAATATTTGACTCTCCATCTCAACCCATGATCCATCTAATTGACATATAACCCGATAATCGTTGGAAGGGGGTCTCTCGGTGAAGTGGCTAAAGCAATGACAACAGTATGAGCGTTGGCTACCCTCAGTGAAGTGGCTAAAGCAATGACAACAGTATGAGCGTTGGCTACCCTAAAAGCCTCTGCTTCTTGTGTCGCAAAAGCTAGTGTGACGTCTAGTGCGATATCCTTGTTCTCAAAAACTTTCAAGTTTTGAGTCTTCCAAATAAGTTAGAGAATCCATGAGAATGTCTTGATCGAAGAGGATTCTCCCACTACTTCCTTAGTTCGCCACATAAGATATTCAATATTCGTGAATACTGATAATGCTGGAAATTCATTTGGCGCTGAAAGAATAAATGACAAAGCCCAAACTTGCTTTGCCGGAGGGCATTTAAAAAATATGTGGTTGATAGTCTCGTCTTCCGCTCCACATCGCGGACAACTCTTATCAACTCCAATATGCCTATCGGTGAGTCGTTGACATGAAGGTATACAACCCGACACGATCTGCCAAACAAAGTGCATTAGTTTTCTTGAGGTCGGAAGCTTCCATGATTGAGTCTGCAGTGCGGTAATACTTGGTCACTGAAAAAAGAGGTCACAATCTCCTCTCTGATGAGCTTTGGCGGTCTAATATCCTGATTTTACTGTGTAAGCCCCTGATTTTGTATGGTTTCAGCTTTAACTATCATTTGAGAGAATAAGGCACTTGGCCTAATACTTAAAATCTGGGGATGTCTTTTGGTGAAATTAGAGTTTTAAACTCTTCAGTCTTCCAACACTTAGTCGTAAAATCTATAAAATCGCTCACATAAAAATGAGGATATTTCTCAACGTAGAAATCATGTGGCGGTCTCGCTGGAACGCGTGTATTTTGTTATCTTACTATTATCAACTTGCAGAAAATACTTTCATGAAAAGAAAAAAGAATTAAGTTGCAGAAAATATTCCATAAATCTCTCTAAAAAATTTAACAGTTCCAAAAAGGTACGGTCACTAGTCACTTATTTTTACGTGGTTTTTAAAAATATATCGACACGATTTCCAAAAAAGAAAAGAAAATAACCACTCGAGTGCCAATAGGCTTTATATATATCCTCATATATAAATAAGTATGCATGATATGATGGAGTAGAGTAGCTTGCACCTTGCAATGTCTTAGAACTCTGATATATCTTCCCCTTCTTTTACATGTTCTTGAAAATGATAACACACAATCAATCAACGGTCGTCTACCACAGTTTCTCAGTCAGTTTAATATTCAAATGCATCAGAGTTCTCCTAAACAGATCTATCGTTCTCTTGCCTTAAATTCGACGACATTTCTTCTGGTTTTTTCTTTTCTTATTTCCTTTCTTCTTCATCTGTATATATACAGTTGTATGTAAATTTATATCTGTAAGAAAGACAAAAAAAAAATGTCAAGAAAGCCATGTTGTGTGGGAGAAGGGCTGAAGAAAGGAGCATGGACCGCCGAAGAGGACAAGAAACTCATTTCTTACATTCATGAACACGGCGAAGGAGGCTGGCGAGACCTTCCCCAAAAAGCTGGTATGTATATATAATCATATGTGCTTAATTATTCTGTATACATTTAGTTTTACTTTTACAAATACTTACCTTCTTTCATGAAGATTTATTGTTTATTTTTTTAACTAATGAAGATTGGTGTTTTATGTTTTCCGCGTAGTTCATAATGATTAAGACCAATAAGTCAAAAAAAATATATTTAAACAAAATATTAATCTAAATAAAGTAGCATCAAACACAATTAAAAAAGATTTAAAAAAAAATAATGTTTTTTTTTTATATATGTGTGAGACTCCCCATCTTCATGAAATTTTTTAATAAATATTACTGTCTAACTCATGTATTTATGACAATGGTGTTTAGGACTAAAACGATGTGGAAAGAGTTGTAGATTGCGATGGGCTAACTATTTGAAACCAGATATCAAGAGAGGAGAGTTTAGCTACGAGGAAGAGCAAATTATCATCATGCTTCACGCTTCTCGCGGCAACAAGTAGAATACTATACTACTAGCTTGTCAAAATCCATATAAATAAGTTGTGTGAGTAAATGTTTGATATATTCTTTACTGAATAGGTGGTCGGTCATAGCGAGACATTTGCCCAAAAGAACAGATAACGAGATCAAGAACTACTGGAACACGTATCTCAAAAAACGCCTGATCGATCAGGGAATCGATCCCGTGACCCACAAGCCACTTGCCTCTGACCCTAATCCCAAGGCTTCTGATTTCCAAGATGATGATGATGACTCAAACCCGGATGAGCAATCGCAGTCAGGTTCGATCTCTCCAAAGTCTCTTCCTCCTTCTTCAAGCTCATGCAATCTACCGGAGATAAGCAGCAGTGATGAGACACCGGTCAGAAACAATGCTTCCTTAAGCTCCAAGAAACGTTATTTCAAGAGATCGAGTTCTACATCAAAACTGTTAAACAAAGTTGCAGCTAGGGCTGCTTCCATTGGAAATATCTTATCAGCCTCCATGGAAGGAACCTTGATCAGCTCTACACCATTGTCCTCATTGCCCAATGATGACTTTTCGGAAACTAGTCACGAATTTGATCCTTTTTCTCAGTCGTCATCTGAACATATAATTTCCAATGATATCGGCATGAACACTGATCTCAGCAATTCTGAATACAATTTCTCGCAGTTTCTCGAGCAACTAAGTAACAACGAAGGCGAAGACGCCGAGAACATTGGAGGATATAACCAAGATCTGCTTATGTCTGATGTTTCATCAACAAGCGTTGATGACGATGATATTATGCGAAACATAACCGGTTGGTCAAATTATCTTATTGACCATTCCGATTTTAATTACGAAACCAACCAAGATTACGACGAGACGAACTTCATATGATATGATAATGATCCGTTGATTGCTAACCGGACTAGCGTTGACCGGTTAATTTCACGGTTTTCTAATTAGTTATCAAGATATTAATTACGGTTGTAATAAGGGATTCTCTCAGTTAGAGAATCTTGTGATCCCGTGGATCAATTAGCAGTTGATTTGTGGGAGACACTAGTTTTTTTCTTTTCTCGTTGGGCTTACTTTTGAGATTATTAAATAAAGCTTTGCATTTTCTTAATTCCATTATTTCAGATTATTCGCTATCTATCAATAGTAGTAAGTGTCAATATTGAGAAATAGTACAATATAAAAAGATCTTCAGACATGGCAAAATAGTTTTGTTACGGATCTTAACATGGATGGATGGATGGATTTTGAGCAACTAGCGTAAAGTAATAAGGATTAAAAAATGATTTGACTTTTTCTTTTGGGAAATAATGATTGATTTTTGACTCGCACAAATTTGATTTCAAGTTCTAGCCTCATTTTGCTAGAGTCATGTTATCAAAAACATTGGAAAAATGTACCATCTTTTAGGTTGTTGGTGATGAAACTCCAGAAAATAAAATCGCCAACGGATAAAAGTCCCTGAACCGTTTTTATGGAGAAGTAATTGACAACCAGCAAGTAGATGAGATCGACTAAAACAAATGATTAAATATTTAAATAGTGGTGTAGATAAAAAAAAAACTAAGAATTTTTTTTTTAATTTTTAATTAGGACTTAAATCTTATGTCTTAGGCTAAGACTAATCTTTTTAAGCCCACCTCCGCGCATATATTATGCAGGTTGGGTAGCCCAGTAGAGTCGAGCCCGAATCTCCATGCATATACCCAACCCAAATCACTGAAACCACCACTTAATTAAAAATTTTAGTTTATCTAAAAATAACAGGTTTTAGAGCAGAAAATTAGGAAAAAGAATATTAAGAACAGTTAAGGAAATTAAGTGAAATATAAATATTGCACTGAATGCATTAAATAAGACGAAAACATTTTAGTGAGATGTGGCAAAATCAATATCATTTCACACTAATGTTTTAAAATAATAATCTACCGATCAAATGCAACTTCTCGGAAGACCAAAAGCTATATTCATAAAGTTTTTTGTGCGGTAAGGACTAACTAGTCATACAGTTTATTAATATATATATTTAATTTACATATAAAGTTTTGTGATCTTTCGTAATCGATCGCTGGACAGGCCGCACCATCCATTTCTTTTAAAAATAATTTAGAATACCAATAAATAAATAAAACAAATGAGAAAAAACGTTGTTTCCAATATGTGAATATTATATGGTCCATAAATAGTTAACTATATATACTCAAAAGCTATATACTAAAAAGCTAAGAGCAATAAGGGAGTAATCATAATTGTATTTGTGACCCGGCAAATCTTGCGTGCAAACAAAATCAATCAATAAACATTCAACGGTATCATCATATGTGTTATACGAGAGCTTTGGTTTTTATATTTGTGGCTGCTCGTGAACGATTCAATTCCTCTTTAATTTTCTGGTGGTTTTAAATTTCTGTTTACAATAAATCTATATATACAACCAAGTTGTCTAGACTACAGCTCACTAGCTCAGTGATTATTATCTGTGAATATTCTTTGTAGGAAACCCATAATTAATTCAACACTAAATGTTGCTAGTTTTACTGGGAATTATTGAGGGTGAAATTTAAAAATCACAAAGTTGAATGAATGATAGCAGTCAATCACTTTGTCAAAAGCTTGATTGGTACTCCTCTTCCTCAACAGCTTCCCCCCCTGGACCATATATTATAGTATTTGTCTTACCATTTTTAGGTGTTCTCTTGATGACCAAATATCATTGACATTAAACTTCTCGAATAAACTTGCTTAACATTTTATCAATTCTTCAAAAAGGGATGATTTTTAAGAACTCCAATTAATATTTCTTACAATTGAGAATCTACTCAACCTAACATCTTTTATGTTAAGTGACCAAAATATGTATGGTTGTTGCATTAAACTGCTTAAAGAAAGAAACCAATGTGGAAAGAAAATTTTTTTATCGGAAAAAGAAAAAGAAAAGAGTCTCGCTGACAAAATTCTGTGTGCTCATTGGATTATCCAATTAGTAATTGCTTGTTTCAAAATATTTAAACAAAAAATTAATAAATGTTAAAATTATAGATAAGATAACATCTAAAATAGAGAGAGCCAATGAAAAATAGTACATACTACGTGTATATATATATATTATAAGTATAAAAAAGGAAATACGTGGCAAGACAGAAAAACGTGCACCGTCCAAGATTCTTGCTACTATACAGTCCCATACCTAACCTCCTTCCAGGGACTTGACACATATCATATCACCACCATTTTCTATTGGTGATGAATACTTTACTGAAGCAGTGAAATGAAAGAAAATAACAACCTGTATGAAAAGATAAAAAACAGTTTTACATTTGATTTTTTTTTTTTTATAAAAGGCTTAACAATTTTACATTTTTAATGTTTTCTTAGTATTTCTTGTATATTTTTAACAAGTGCAATTGCATATATATACAACAATTTTTTTTTTCTTTTGTCATCAAAATCAATTCTTTTAATTTAATAGATGTTAGTTAGAAATATGAATTTGGTAGTAAATGACTAATTTTTTTGCTAAAAATGTTAATTTGAAAATAAATAAACGAACGTTTCTCATATGTAAAGTATATCTTATAATGGACGTTAATTATTATATGATAGATGAATGACCAATCCTGTATATATTTATAAAATAATGATGGTTACATACACACTTTTATTTTTTAAAAACTATCAAAAATCTCTCTCAATATAAGTCAACTATAAGTGGTAAGCGAAATTTTGGTTTTTATTTTATTATTATTTTTAATTTTTTTGCTTTTCAAATAATATAAAGAAAAATTGTTCACTAAAAACACTATACTAGCGGATAAGCCTTTAATACTGTCTGAATGTATATTTATTTAGTTTACTTGTTTTAAAAGTTATTGTCACGATTGCATCAGATTGACCGATATACATTCGTAAATATATACACAGAGATTATATGAAGAGGTAGATCGTACGCGTACAAATGACTTCATAACTACATCTTTGATCTTCCTCAACTTCTCTTTCATTTTATTTGTTAATGTTCTCCAGTTTTTATTTGATCTCTTGTCGTTGTAATGATGGAGATTAAAAACATATTAGACCCTTAAAATAAAACACTAACCGTATTAATTACGATGTACCGTAGCGTTTTTCAGTTAGTTTCATATTCGGATGCATCATAATTCTATTTAAAGATATATATATATATATATATATGTATCTATTCTGAATTAACTACATCTGTTTTTATTTCTTTACGCACGTTTGTTCTATGTATAACGAAGAAAATGTCAAAGAAACCATGTTGTATTGGAGAAGGATTGAAGAAAGGAGCATGGACTGTAGAAGAGGATAAAAAACTCATCTCTTATATCCACGACCATGGCGAAGGAGGCTGGCGTGACATTCCCGTGAAAGCTGGTACGTAGATATATACGCATTTGTGTAAGTATATATAACTATAGTTTATTATATGTATTTTATTGTATATAGTCTAGCTAATTGATCTGTATACATTTTTTTCGAGTTTAGGTTTAAAACGGTGTGGAAAGAGTTGTAGATTGCGTTGGGCAAACTATTTAAAACCAGATATCAAGAGAGGAGAATTTAGCTACGAGGAAGAGCAGATTATCATCATGCTTCATGCTTCTCGTGGCAATAAGTACGTATAACATTTGCTTAGATATTTTAATTTGTGCTTGTATGAGTTTAGTTAAGACATAATCAATGCTTTGATATATTTTAGGTGGTCGGTCATAGCAAGACATTTGCCAAAAAGGACAGACAACGAGATAAAAAACTTTTGGAACACACATCTCAAAAAACGTCTGATTGATCATAAGGGCATAGATCCCGTGACCCACAAGCCACTAGCTTCTTGTAACCCTAAACCGACCGAGCCTAACAAGGTCGATTCCCAAGAAGAATCCAATCCGGATGAGCACTCGTCACAATCGAGTTCTACGTCTCCAATATCTCTTCCCTTTTCTTCGAGTTTCAATAGTACTACACCCAAAATCAGGAATGATGAGACTCCATTAGAGAGTGGTTTCTTGAGCTGCAAGAAACGTTTTGAAAGATCGAGTTCTACATCAAGGCTGTTAAACAAAGTTGCAGCTAGAACTTCTTCCATTGGGAAGATCTTATCAACCTCCATTGGAGGAACCTTGAGATCTCCTTCATCTTCTTCATGTCACCCAAACTCATTGTCTCAATCATCTGAACAAATGATCGATAGCAAGGAAGATCTCAGCATCCCCGAGTATGATTTCTCAAAGTTTCTCGAGCAATTCATCAACGAAGACGAAGCCGAGAACGTTGGGGGCTACAATCAAGATCTCCTGATGTCCGATGTCCCATCAACATTAGCTGATGAAGACAATATGGTTGGAGACATAACCGGTTGGTCAAATTATCTGCTTGACAGTCCCAATATTATGTATGAATTTGAAGCGGAACAAGATTAATTCGGACGACAAGAACTTCTTATGATCCGTTTATGGCTCGTTGATTGCTCACTGAACCGGACCTGACTAGCCTGGTTAATCTCATGGTTGGTAAGTATATAAGCCCGAGATTGGGCTTTCTCTTAGATAATTTTCAAGTTGTGAAATTGCATTACTAAATATTGTTCAGTAAGGGGCCGGCCGGTTCTTTGTATTAGAGAAGCATATTGTAATCCCGTGGATCGATTAGTATTTGATTTGCGGGATATTTTTCATAACAACATTGTAAAATAAATATTGAATAAATTAAGATTTATGTATACTTTTTCTTTTTCTTTTGACGGCAATTATACGAATCTAAGCTTTATGTTGTACACTTTAAGGTCCACAACACAATCACTCAAAAGGTATAAGAGCAATGAGTGAGGAACAAAATTGGATTTGTGACCCAGCAAATTTTGTCTGCTAACAAAACGGAATCTTAATAAATGTTCACACTGAAATCATAGGTTTTTTTTATGAGTGTCGCTGCACATGAATGATTAAAAATAAAAATAAAAATATGTTTATGTGTGTGAAACTGGACACTACAAGAAATGATGGAAATTCCGACCATCATTTTGGTCAAAATTTCGTCAGAATTGAAGTATTCCGACCAATTTCCGACGAAATGAAATTGGTCGGATTAATAGTCGAAAACATATTTTGGTCGGAAATTAGTCAGAAAATTGGGAGTCAGAAATTGGTCGAAAAAATATTGGTCGGAAATTCTTCGGAAAATTTCTGACCAATTTCCGACAAATATTTGTAAGTTGGTCGGAATTTCGTCGGAAAATTTCCGACCAGTTTTATATATCAATTAAATTATTTAAAATTAAATTAGGTTTGATAAAAAAAATGGTCGGAAATTGGTCGAAAATTAGTCGGAAATTCATTTTTTTAACTTTGAAAATACAGAAATTATATAAAAAATATTTTAAAACGTAAAGATATTGGAAATATTTTTAAAAAAACAAAAATTTGAAATTTGAAAAATTATATTGAGAGATTTTAGAGAAATTTGAAATAATTTTTTAAAATTTTGTAAGTTGAAAAAAACGGTGAAAATATTAGAGGTTTGGAGAAATTTATAAAATATAGAGAGATTTGAAATATTTAGAAAGTTTAGAGAGATTTTAGAGAGAAGGTAGAAAGAAATTTAAAAATTAGAAGTGTTTAGAGAATAAAAAATTGTGTGGGTTATATATAAAAAAATTAGTCAGAAATTGGTCGGAAATTGGTTAGAAAATTGAATTGGTCGGAAATTAGTCAGAAAATTCTAAAAATTTCCGACCAATTTCCGACTAACCCAAGAATTGGTCAGAAATTGGTCGGAAATTATTTTTGATCTCATTGTTCCGACCAATTTCTGACTGTTTTTCGACCAATTTTCGACTATTTTCCGACGATTTTTAAATTTATTGGAAAATAGTCGGAAATTAGTTGAAATATTTTCGACCATATGAGTTGGTCGGAAATAGTAGTCAGAAATTGCTATGTTTTCTTGTAGTGGAATGTTGTCCAAATGGATCAAATGAAGTAGACATTAAAAAAAGAAAAAAAAAAAGAAAGGAATAAATGCCTCTATGTTGCCTAAAAATGGACATTTTTGTATTTCCTTCGCTTGTAACAGAATTTTATATGGGGATGAACTCAATAATGGATACTGACTTTCTTTTCATATATTAAAATAATTTTCGTTTTAAAATAGCTCCATTGATGTTGATCATACCATTACCTGTATATATTTTTTTCCAAAAAATTAAACGTGAAAACTTTATAATGCATGTTGGAACCAAGTACTTTATATAGTAGTATTACAAATTGGAAAGTTATATAATAACTAATTTATGATATTATATATATTTTTTTTGGTTTGGAAATTTAATAAATAAAAAGTTAAAAACTATATAAGCCCACATCATGGTAGTATAATTAGTAAGAAGAGTATTGTTATTTTCCAACCGGATGTTCTTTGACGAATCTGAAATTATTGCAGCATCAAGCTAAGTGAATACTATGATTAATGGTCAAATTTTGGTAGTGCCAACCAACAGACGTAACCATTAGGTTAGCAAACTTTTTCTCTACATGTAAATTGCAGATATGGGTGTTTGTAAATATTTATATTTGACGTGGTTATCAAAAAAAAAAAAAAAAAA
>VBRH01000145.1:70274-85636 GCA_014578085.1 Cardamine resedifolia
GGTCCACCAGATCTGAATGGAGGTGGTGGTGGTGGAGGAGGTCCACCAGATCTGAATGGAGGTGGTGGTGGTGGAGGAGGTCCATCAGCTCTAAATGGAGGTGGTGGTGGTGGTGGAGGTGAAGTTTTACCAAAAGGAGGAGGTGGCGGCGGGGGAGGAGGGGCTCCATTACTTGGTGGTGGAGGAGGAGGTGGAGGAATTGAGCGTATATGATTGAAAGGAGGAGGTGGGGGTGACGGTGGAGATCCATAACTCGGTGGGCGAGGTATTGATTGTGCATTACTAAAAGGAGGAGGTGGAGGTGGTGGTGGAGCTGTTTTACTAGTTGGAAGAGCTGTAGATTGAGGAGTGGAGAAACCATTAATAAGAGGGGTATTGGTTGATGGTGAGGGTGCAAGACTCGTATAAGGCAGAGGGGGAGGAGGGGGGATGTGATCTCCATTTGCTTTTGTTGTATTTAATGAGCTAAAAGGAGGAGGAGGTGGAGGTGGTGGTGGAGAAGGGGAAGATGTAGAGCACGTCTCGTGAGTTATAAAAGTGGAAGCATACACAGACTTCCAAGGTGGTGGAGGTGGTGGTGGAGGCAACATAGTTTCACTGTTTCGCCTCACAGATGCAAACGGAGGTGGTGGAGGAGGAGGCGGTGGCAATGAGAGTTGACATATTTGAGAGTCGCTGCTCTTTTGGCCTAGTGAATAGTATGCAGGCGGAGGTGGTGGTGGGAGTGGCGAAGGGGTAGGAGGCTGAGAAGTAGAACATGTTGCAGGAGTTGCCAAAGCTGAAGCATACACAGACTTCCAAGGTGGAGATAATGGTAACTGAGGCAACACGATTCCACCATTGTTTGGTCTCTCAGATGCAAAAGGAGGAGGAGGTGGTGGTGGTGGTGGGAGCTGATATGCTTGAGAGTGGCTGTCGTTTTGGCTTGGTGAAGAGTAATTACGCAGTGGTGGAGGTGGAGGTGGTGGTGGTGGCGGAGGTAGAGGAGGTGATGCAGCTGCTTGTGAAGAGTGAAAAACTGGTGTGACCTCACTTGTTCGAGAAGGCATGGGTGGAGGTGGAGGTGGAGGTGGAGGTGGTGGAGGGGGCGGAGGAGCCTGATGTGGAGAGGTAGCAAGTAGAGAAGGAGCCTGACGTGGAGAGGCAGCAGGTAGAGAAGATGGCTTTTCCTTCGGACTAGAATCTGGTGATGAGCAAATTGGAGCTCGACTCCTCATATCAGGTGAAGAAACAGAGGCTCTCAGATGTTTAGTCTTAGCATCCTTTGGAATCACACCATCTGGAGATGTAGCTCTTTTACCATCCTTGAGAGAAGTGGTAATTGAAGCAGGAGCACTGTTAATTCTTGTCGGAGGATATGCCACATGCATAGAATCTTTATAAGAACCCTTATTAGAAGGAATCCATCGAGAAACTGCATTAGGCTTAGCCATTCTTACATTAGGACCCTGAGTTTCTTGCTGCTTAGACTTTGGTTTGAGTGAATCTCCAGCCAGTTTTGCATTTGCTCCGACCTGTTTCCTTGGTGTAGCTTGTGGTTTTTCGGATATGGGTTTGTTGAGACTGGTATTTGTTTTCTGAGTCGTAGGTTCTAAATCATTCTGGGAATCATTGTCTTCTTCATCACCTTTGCTTAGAGTCTCTGCTGTTCTAGAATCATTTTCCTTCGCTTCCATGGTCCTTCTCTTTCGCTGCTCATCACCATCATCTATTCCTATATCCTTCACTGAGTCGATATTAGAATCTGCCTTCCCATCTGACCTATACTGTACATCATCAACAGTGATATCTTTGACTGGATCTGTGGTAGTCTCCGCATGCATATCATGTTTATGATTTGAATCATCAGACGCACAATCTAGAAATGCATTGGGTTCCACATCCCCCTTCCACACCTCTTTACCCTCGGAATCATCTGAAGCAGTATCAACAACCACAAAACTACCTGAGTCTCTCTTATGGTCAGGCCCATCAATCACATCGCTAAAAATCTCCTCCACCTCAAAAAATTCTTCAGGTGAAGCCATATCAAAATCGCTCTCATCCTCTGATACTGGGGCTGTTGTGATAGCAGGCACCACGGCATCAGCGCCAGAGAAAAGTACCTGATACATATATGAGTATGCATTCAAACTTAACAGCCTCATTTAATGGATGATCAGAGAAAATTTCACAACGGCCTACCTCTGCCTTAAATTCCTTTGGGAACTGGTCCTTGGCATCCCAAAGTATATCCATCTCATCACGTTGGACCATTAAAATATTAGCTCGCACAAATGCCGTGTGGAACATAATTCTAAAGACCGTCTCCTCAAGCACCAAATCATCATGCAAGTGTATACATTCCAGAACAACATCCCCTTGAACACGGCACTGGATATCTAATTTCACCAGGATACACTCTTCCTGCAGAACAGATCACGAAAAAAACACGTGTTCTTGTTCAATAAAGACGCATTTAGTTGGTAACATCAATTTACCAAGAGAACTCCCAAACTTAATCTTTCAAGTACTAATGTTATTAATTCGCATATAATACATGTGGCAAGCTACACTGCCGTGGAGAGGATATATATTAGCTAGACAAGGTCCTAGGCATAAATCAGTATGATGATCATATAGATCCATATGTCACAAAGATACAATGATCTGAAAAGTACCTGTTGGTAGAGACGAATGTGTTTCTTTTTCTTTGGTGTGGAAAAGAGAAGTATGGAACTCCTGTTGGTTCGGGCTTTAGGGTCCTGACCATAAACCCGTAAAATTGGTCTGCAACCTTTTCTCCCTTCAAAATGTGGGAGATCTCTGAGAATCAAGCAATCCAAAAGAAGAGGCGTGTCTGAAGGAGGCCAATCAGAGCCTAAATTTCGTCTAGAAATGTACTGAAGATATCTTAGTTGAGAAGGCTGAGGGTTTAGAGGAGACAATAGATGAAGAAGCTCCTTGGGAGCCTGTTTGTGTACCATCTCAAGAGTCTTCTGCTCGCCATGATACTGCTTTCTGTACAATAAAAGCCCTGATAACATGAAAGCAAGAACAGGCCAACCACCTTTTTCGCAATGCATCAACAGGACATTTTGTTGACCTTCCAATGATAACCAGCTTTCGCTCGATCTTAGGAAGTGATGGATCATTTCGAGCGGTAAAAGCGGGCAACTCTCATACTGCCGTGGATAATCCATTACTGTCATGTCGTATTGAGACAACACGTCTGATATTTGACTCCTCTGTTCCCCCTCTCTAAAGTTAAACACCATGAAAGACGCATCTGGGAAATGATCCTGTAGCTGTGCCACGATGCCACCCAAGTATACTTTGTATTCATCCTCTTCCATAACATCACTAGAGAAACAGCAGTCAAAAACTGCAAAGAAGAAAATAAAAAAATCAACTCTGAAACCTGGAACTACTCCAGCAAAACATCAGTTATTAGAAAATGGAAATACAAATCTCTAAGCTCTGAGTATATTTTTGTCACTATCCGAAAATGTAATGTAGAATCTCAATAAACCCCATCTCCAAAGAAGTACCATTGTCGAACATTAAAGGAAACCACAGTTTTTTTTGTTTTGTTCGTATCAGAATAGAATATCCCACAAAGCTTAAAACTGTCGTCAAAGAGATTCTGATTCCTAAACCTCTTTAATTCAAACAGAGACAAGTTCAGCTCAAATGAGCACAATTGCGAAGCTATTACTCGAATTCTCATAGCAATCAAACTGCCAAAAACCCTCCACAAGCTCGTAGCAATTTTTTTTAATCCCAATGCCCTTATTTCATCCGCCAAAATATGATATTTTTCGAGATGCTTTGATACAAGAAACAGAGAAAAAAGGGGAGAAGCAGAAATGATTACCATAAACACGCTCCGAGATCTCGAGAAGCCGATCCGGAGGCTTTTTGTAGAAGAAGCGACGGAACAGCGCCATCGGATGGCGCTGTCTCTCCTCCGATCAGATCCAAACCGTCGATTTAGTAAACCAACAAGCAGATCATTATCGAATGCTCCAATTCCGTTGACCTAAACCCCAGATCTCCTTCTTCCCCAATTAAGGTCACAAACCCTAATTTCACCCCAGCAAAAAAAAAGTTGACAATTTTAACAAAATTACAACAGCGAGATAGAGACCCGAATCGCTGAAATTTCTTCTCTTTCTCTCCACCTCTAATCCAATTATGAAATAATCCAAGTCGTAATCACAACGCGAATCCCTCAAAGTTGAGAAATTTCCAGAAGACTTGTTTCTAAATTAAATCGATCTATGTACAATGTCTAATCTCCTCTCAATCGTGGGAAACAAAGAATCTTCGAAGCTAATCAAATAGTTGTTAAAAATAAAAACTTAAAAAGAGAGAGAGAGAGAGAGAGAAGGAAGTGACAGTGAGATGAAGAATTTCAGGTGAAAATATTGAGAAAGATGGAGCAGAAAAGAGAACGAAGAAATGAGATTTCGACAAATCTTCCAGCAGTTTTTGTCATTTAAATTATTATTATTTTAAAAATTCATTTTTTACAAAGGTTTTTTTTTTAAAAAAAAATCTTATTTAGAGGTATTTAATTATAGCCAAAAAGGTGTTTTTTTAAAAAAAAAAATTTTATTTTCCATAAGAAATGTAATTTGCGTAACGAAGGCGTAGTGGTGGACTTTAGAGAAAGAAGGAGACTCGGTTCGGAGTTTAGGACAGACGACGACAACACCACCGTGTTCTCACTTTTATCTCTCTAGGTGTTTTATCTCATCCTACGTGGAAACGTTTAAAAATGTTATTTATAATTTACAACCACGTTTTTTCTATCATAATTATATTAAGAAGTTCAATTTGTGATTTTCCATCTGTCGAAACACGTTATTATTGTTTCAAAATAAGTCACTACTAGTGATATTTTTAGAAGTTACTAATATCATTATTATATAAACATTTCACATTTTGATTTTAAAAACATTTTACATTTATTATAATAGGCCAGATTTTAATATTTATGTATGGTTCTCATATTTCATGTTGTAAAAACTTTAATAAAGGCGATTTTCTTTTCTTATCCTTTTAAAAGGGATGTCTTCTCTTATCAAAGAGGGATCATAGAAAGGACAATGATAAGTATATACAAGATTCAAATGTTTATCTTTGCAACTTTCCAAATAGAGGCATCCACACGCATATTAGCATTATAATTTACTAATTGTACAATAACCTTATTTTCACTCTGAATCACTGAGTAATGTATTAGTGTTTTTTTTTTTTTGGTTCTCTTAATCAAACAAGACCCATATAAAAGTAAGAGTTGGGCTTGGTTTAGTTAACGGCCCACTGGTCTTCCTGGCTTACGGAGTCTCTATGGTCACTTGTCTCTTTGTTTCTTTTCATCCCTTCTTCGTCTCTTTTTCTTTCTCTCTCGAGTCTTGTTTTTTCTTACTTGGCGAGATGGTTGAATTGTGATAAAGTCGTTATCCCAAGTCAACTGTGCTTTCAGAAGTCTAAGCGAAATATAATTTACTAAACAGAAACCAGAGGAATAAAGAACAATCTGCTCCATCTTCTGCTTCTTGGTGCTCTGTTTTGTTCCCCATTTCGTTGTCGCAGTTTAGACGACTCTTCTTCGATAAACCTATGAATCCGCTTGTGGAGATCTCGGACCGTGTCTATGGTAAAGAACTACTCTCTGTTTTTTTTTCTTCATATAACTCCATTGTTACACGATAAGAAAACCTTACTTTCCTTTGATACTTTATATGCTGCTACATTGTTTGGAGATTTGTGTTTTCCATTTTATAATAACTGATATTTTGTTATAGGTTTCAGAAATGATCATCTGATACATTCTCTGGTTTTACTTTTTTTTATTTTGCAGTTTTTGACTGCTCTTTCTCAAACAATGTTATGGGAGAAGATGAGTACAAAGTATACTTAGGTGGCGTCGTAGCGCAGCTGCATGTTCAGTTCCCAGATACCTCTTTCATGGTGTTTAACTTCAGAGAAGGAGAACAAAGGAGTCAAATATCAGATTTCTTGTCTCACTACGACATGGCTGTAATAGATTATCCTAGTCACTACCAGAGTTGTCCGCTTTTACCTCTCAAGAAAATCCATCGCTTCCTAAAATTGTGTGAAAGCTGGTTATCATTAGAAGATCAACAAAATGTTGTCTTGCTGCATTGTGAAAGAGGTGGCTGGCCTGTTCTTGCTTTCATGTTATCAGGGCTTTTATTGTACACAAAGCAGTTTCATGGCGAGAAGACGACTCTGGAGATGATACATAGATATGTTCCCAAGAAGCTTTTTCATCTGTTTTCTCCTCTTAACCCCAAGCCTTCTCAAATCAGATATCTTCAGTACATTTCTAGAAGAAATTTATGGCCTCCTTCAGACACGCCTCTTCTTCTGGATTGCTTGATTCTCAGAGATCTCCCACATCTTCAAGGTAGACAAGGTTGCAGACCAAGTTTACGGGTTTATGGTCTGGACCCTGATGACCGAACCAACAGGAGCTCCATACTTGTCTTTTCTACACCAAAGACAAAGAAACACACTCGTCTCTACCAACAGGTACTTTTCAGACCATTGTATCTTTTGTGACCTATGGATCTATATGATCATCACATTGTTTTCATGATCTCATCTGCAGGAAGAGTGTATCCAGGTGAAATTAGATATACAGTGCCGTGTTCAAGGGGATGTTGTTCTGGAATGTGTACAGTTGCACGATGATTTGGTTAGTGAGGAGATGGTCTTTAGAATCATGTTCCACACCACATTTGTGTGTGCTAATAGTTTAATGATACACCGCAATGAGATGGATATACTTTGGGATGCCAAGCACCAGTTTCCAAAGGAATTTAAGGCAGAGGTAAGCCCTTGGGAAATTTTTCTCTGATCATTTATTAAATGAGGCTGTTAAGTTTGATCATGCATATTCATATATATATATATATATATATATATCAGGTACTTTTCGCTGGCGCTGATGCCAGGGTGCCTGCTATCACAACAGCCCCAATATCAGAAGATGAGAATGATTTTGATGTGATTTCACCTGAAGAATTTGTTGAGGTGGAGGAAGTCTTTAGCCATGTGATTGATGGTCCTGACCATAGAAGGGACTTGGATAGTTTTGTGGTTGTTGATACTGATTCAGATGATTCGAGAGACTCGGATAATTTTTTGGTTGTTGATACTTCTTTAGATGATTCGGAGGCCACATCAGTTTTACACTCTTCACAAGCAGCTGCATCACCTCCTCCACCTCCGCCACTGCCTACTTACTCTTCACGGAGCCAAAATGACAGCCACTCTCAAACATCTCAGCTCCCACCACCACCTCCACCTCCTCCTCCTCTTTTTGCATCTAAGAGACCAAATAATGGTGGAAACGTGTTGCGTCCACCACCACTATCTCGACCTAGGAAGTTTGTGTATGCTTCAACTCCTGCAACATGTTCTACTTCTCAACCTGCTCCGACTTCAGCACCTCCACCACCACCACCTCCATTTACATATGTGAATGATATCATGTTGCCACCAACTTGGAAGTCTGTGTATGGTTCGACCTTTGAAACTCATGTGGCATGCTCTTCATCTTCCCCTCGTCCACCACCACCTCCTCCTTTTAGCTCATCAAATACAACAAAAGCAAATGGAGTTCGCTTTCCCCCTCTGCCTTATATGAGTATTGCTCCCTCACCATCAACCAAGTCCCCTCCATATCCACCTCTTCCACCTAGTAAAGCAACTCCTCCTCCTCCTCCATTACCCCTTCCTTTTGGTAAAACTTCACCTCAACCACCACCACCACCACCTCTATTAAGATTTCGTGGATCTCGGCATGTACCTCCACCTCCACCTCCAATGTATGGAGCACCACCTCCCACAATGCGTAGAGGAGCCCCACCGCCACCACCGCCTCCACCCCCAATGTTTGGCGCCAGAAGAGCTGTGTTGATCCAAAGGGGGCAGGAAGAGAGGATGAGGATGAGCCTCCTCTACTACAACCACCTCTGCCTCCTCGATCAAGTCACAAATGGATACTGAACAAGATTGCCAAATAATCTTTTAAAATAAGATGTTTCTCTGCTACACATACTTCAAATATTTTTTGATCTTCTTCGTCTGAAACAAGAAAATACTCTGTTTTAATTGCTCTTCAGTTTGATTTTTCCGTTCTTTTTTCACAACTTTGTGATTTCCACTGGAATTCATGTTTCAAATGTCTTATTTTTCCTAAAGTAAACAAAGAACTTGAAGACATTACCAGACTTAAACCGGTTCGACCGGATGGTTTGTCTTATAAAATGATTATCTTCCAACAAATGAGGATTGGTTTGCTGGATCTATGATTCTAGTCCATTTAGTAATAGGAGTATTTTTTAAAACTTGTTTTGTACGAAATGAAAGAAAAACAAAAAAAAAGAGAATAACTTTCTCAGACTTGGGGAAAGTAAGGAGAGACAGAGAGAGAAAGACATTATTAAATGTAAGAAAAAGACAAGAGGGAAAGAAGAATCAGAGAGACGAAAAAGTAAATAATCTTATTTTTCTTTTCTTGGAGAGGTCTTTTCTCAGAGGTCTCAACTCCCATGTTTCGCTTCTTCTTCTGTAAGTTCTCTGTTTGTTTCCTTTCCTGCAAATATTCTCCATTTTCCTCCAATCCTTTCTCTCTTCTCCAAAGATAATGGCCCAGCAGATCTCGGATTCGCACTTCTTCCTTCTTTGATATTGAAAAAAAAAACATAAAATAAAGAAAGATATAGATCTTTGTTCTTTTGGTGTATCCCACTTTCCCTATTTCCATCTTCCCGAGAAATTAAAAGAAGCTCCTTTACTTCTCTGTTTTCTCAGCTGCTTCTTGCAGCAAGCAGTAAAGAAGCTTTTAGTTGAATCTCAGAAAATCCTTGGATTGATTACTCTTCGGATATAAAAAAAAAACTGTTACTTTGTCCCTTTTTTTTCTAAAGGTAGATCCTTTCTCTCTGTTGATAAGGTTTCTGGGTTTCTTCTTCTGCAGATTTCTTTTAGCTCTGTTTTTTTTTTTTTTCCAAAATCTTTTGTATCTGTAATTTCCTTCACTAGCATGTTCCTCTTCCACAAAATCTACTCCATTAATTTAACTCAAGTTTCAGCTTTTGCTTCCTTCTAGGTCTTTAATGTTAACAATGTCTTGTTTTGTTTTTGATTCGTTCCTTGTTGCTTTCTAAAGCTTGTCTTTTTCTATGACTTATCTTCAACCACTTATGATATTTCTTCCAAAAAGAAGAAGAAAAAAACGTTGTTAAAAGTCTTTGAGGTCTTAAGAGCAGCACTAGTTTACTTTTGTGGGTTTTGCTTTCTAATGAAAGTTATTATTAGTTCATAAGATTGATTCATTTTTCTTTCTTTCTTGGTAAACAGCAATCTTGGTAAAGAGTGCGAAGTTAATGAAAAAATGCAGCAGAACAGCTTTTTCCCGGGGTGCAATTACTCAAACAGTGACACGATAGATGCGAGAACTGGGTGGAGTGTGTGTCCTGTACAGGACAGTGATACGGTCTTAACCAATAGATACGGCGTGAATGTGAATGCTGATGATACATTGTCTTTACTATATTGTGATCTTTATCTTAGACAACAATTGAAGGAAACATTGAAGCACACCATGCTTGTACATGAATCTGTCTTTGAAAGTCAGGTGCATTTCCTTTTTGTTACTCCTTGGTTTTTTTGATGTAATGCTTCTAATTTATGAGTGTTTTGTGTTCGTCCAATTTAAGATTTTTTATTCCTTTTCCATTTCAGATTCAAGAGCTTCATCGTCTGTATTGGAGACAGAAGGAACTGATGATGGAAATGGAGAGAACTCGACATCATGAGGCTTTGTGTCTAAATTCTGGCTTCCCTAACCATAGAACTCACTGGATGAATTCGAGTAGGAATTTTCGTTGTGAAGAATACATTCCTAACCAAATTGAAGCTGTAGATAATGTTGACAAGTCTGAAAAGAAGGTCTTGGATCTGGAATTACCGGTTTTTGAGTATAACGATAGAGAGGAAGAGGGAGGTTCTATGAATGGAGAAGTTTATGAAGTTCCAACTTTTCTGAAAGAGCAATCTCTGGAATCGGGGAAGCAGTCGAATAAGCTGCATCTTGATTTGAATGAACCGGCCAAGATTGATGAACAGTCAGGTTATGTGTTCAATCAGTTCCTGAGTCCTGTTACTTCAAATGAAATTGGAGAAGAGTCTGATTCAGTAAAGGGTTCTAACGGGCTGAATGAAGTGCAAGGATCTGTAAAATGTCGAGGAGGTAAGAAAATGTAACTATATGTTTACATATTGGTTTCTTCTTAAGCATTTTTGTTACATTTTCTTGATATATTGAAGCTTATATTGATCTGATACTTTTTTTGAGCAGAGTATGGAATTGACTTGAATATGTCTCCCCTTTCATCTGATGAAGAAGAAACTGTTGATAAGAAGTTTGAAACAAAGAAATCTCAAGAGTCTTTATCGGTTTCATTGCATGGAAACCACGAACCAGACCAGCTGCGGGTGGTAGTTCAAGCACTACCATGTTCAACTAGCATATTACTTTTGGCCAAGCGATATAAGCCATTGATGAGAGGCTCAAGGCCAATGAAGAAGGTAAAACTTGGTCCAAACAACAAAACTTTCAAAGGCTCAGATCTTGACCTGCACTCGAGTGCTCAAGCCATCTCAGAATCTCAAAGCAATCAAGCAAGTATGGAGAAAGGGAGTTCAACTTCTTCGTCTAAGGTGAAATCTGCAAAAAACTGGACCAATCTAGGAAAGAAAAGGCGTTGTGAAGCGCAAATGAAATCCAGTGAGGCTCACAAAGTAGTTGCCAAAAAGAGTGGAAGAACTAAACGGAAGAAGAGCAGAAGGATATCTCTTGTTAAAGAGGGCCATTATCAAGAAGTATCTGCAGCTGAGGCTATAGTTGATATCTCCAGAAAGTCTGGTCGAGAAACCGCTGATTGTATCGCTTCCTTAAGCAAAAATCTACTTTGGTTCGCCAAGATATCTTCTTCAGTTGCTGAACATAATGGAATAGACTCTTCTGAGACTATGGCAGAGATGAAACTAGAGAAGCATAAGAAAAATCTGAGATTGAACTCTTCAGGCAAGAAAACAGCAGTGTCCAGCTTTGTCTTCGGAAAGCAAAAGAGAAGCCGAGCCAGACAGGGAAAGCGAAAATTCAAAGATGACCAGGACGGTGATAACCCGACCTTGGGCACATTTTCAGAATGTGAAGACAATGAGGATCTGCAGGCAATAGGAAAGTTAACTGAGGCTTCTGAATTAAAATGGAATCGCGGGTTGACCAAGGACAAGAGCAAATGCCGGCTGATAAATGCTTTCACTTCCTTGGTGGAAGAAAAGCCGGCTGTCGATTGGGGAGCCATAAAAAAGCGAAGACGAGGCTCTAGAATTCCTGCTACTGATTTTCAACATATGATCATCAACCAAGTAGTATAGCAAAACTAAAGAGGTAATTACAACACTTACCATAGTTTGCTTCATGTTCTTGGAGAATCAAGAATCTGACTGAAGATGCTTTTTGTAACAAGTCTTGTTGTGGAGATCAAGACTACATAGGAGAAATCATAGATTCAAAAACTTATAAATTACTTGGGAATCGTTTTGGGTCGAGCTAGCTACTTAGTTTATCAAAAGGCAATGAATCTGTTATAACTAGAGATGATTTTGAAAAAGGAGTTATATATATCATAGATGGGCAAATACGAAACAAAATTCAATATATTTTTAGATCAAAAGATTCTAAAAGCACTAGTTTTTTTTTTCTCATGAACTATCATTAACAGTCTTCTACATTACCATGACAATGACCATTGTGTTTTTAACTAATGACTCTTTTGTCATTTGGTTCATACAAAGGTTAAAACTTTAGTGTTTCCTCATATCATATGTTTCCTGGTTTTCCGAAAAAAAGAGTATAAAATCAAATTGTTGTATACTCCATTGAATATGGTATTGATAGATACTACACTATATTTTGAAGGAAACAAATGTATAATTGTATGGGATAAATATCAACCAAAAACATAAACAGACCAAACTAGATAAAAAAAATAGAAGAAAGAAAGAAAGAGTGATTCTTTCTTTCTAACATAACAACAAAAACAGTTTTTTCAACCATTGAGATTTGTAAAATGAGAGCTTTGAAGAGCTTCTTGTAACAGTTCATGATCATCCCAAGAATCGCGATAGGTCTCAAGATTTTCCTGTGAATTGTTGAGAGCAGACAAACACAGTTGCTTTCTCCATTCTTCCAAATGCGGAAAGCCAACATAATCCGCATATTTATCGCAATACTATATATATCGAAAAGATTCAACACAAAAAGTTGTTTTTAGGACAAAAAAAGTAAAAAATATTATAAAAAAAAATGTTAACTTTTTTTGGAGGGTTTTATATACTACCGTGAAATCGGCAATGTCGTGAGTGTTGTGTTTAGGGACTCCGGCGATATCTCTTGACCGGTAAAAGTCAGCTACGGATTGTAACATTTGGTCGGGAGAAGGAAGAGATGACTTTCCGGACAAAACTTGTGCTATCCATTTTGCTTGTGTTTCAAAGAATGGGAATCCTATCAACTGCAAATTACCAATCCCTTTTTTTAATGCTATTTAGAGATATTTAACGGATAATTAATGATTATTTAGTTAAAACCAAAAAATGTGACCTTTCTGGGGATACCGACAAAGGAAAGAGAAGGGGAGAGAAAAGGAGGGAAAGTATGTTCGAAGAGTGGGCCCACTCTATCATCGTCTACTTCTATTCTTCCTTTGCTCTCAAGAAATGGAAACTTGTACGAGTACCTGTGTTTGTGTGTGTTTTTTTTGTCCCCCAATATATATTATTATTAAAGTAAATTTTAATTTTTTGAAAAATGTAAACAAATGACAAAAAATGGATTATTATTGTATACTATGATGGACCCAGGGAACTTAGGGAAATGAAACTTATTGAGAAGACCAATGTAAAAAGATTTGTTGCCCACTCAATCTGGCTTTACTATGAGTCCCACATTTTCTTCTTTTTTTTCTTGGTTCTAGTCCCACATTTTAGTTAAGAAAATACATTTTGATGTTTTCAATATTAAGAAGATGATTTTTATCCAAAAAAAAGAAGATAAAAAGGTGATATATATATATATATATAAACTAAAGTTCTACAGATCATAATTAACAGAGATTACTACAATAATAATCTTGTTTAATAGGTTATTTATTTTTTATTTTTTTCAATCGAAATTATTTCCATCGATATGATTCTCTATAATATACTAATCCGTTTCAAAATATAAGATGTTTTAGAGAAGTTTTTATGTTTCAAAATATAAGATGTTTTCTAGATTTCAATGCAATTTTTATTCATTTAATTGTAAAAGTACATCATCAAAATAACTTTTGTCAATTACAAGAAAATATATTTAAATAAAAATTAATACTTTTTTTTAATTTTTTGATTAATTGTTTTTTCAAAAAATGATATTTTATCTTTTAAGATGTAAAAGTTAATTTTCTTAAAAAGCATATTTTGATGGTTCCAAAACATCTTATATTTCAAAACGGAAAGAATATAAGTTAGGCAATATCATGCAGATCCCAGTGATCATCCATAATTATTATTTCTTTTCCTGCTTTTCTACATGAAGCAATCTTTATGTTGTCGATGAAGACCACAGTACCTCACAAAGCCACAATATAATTCATTAAACTTAACGGTAAGTAGTTACGGTCAAATCACACTATATCTAAGGAACCTTAATTATCATCATCATCATCATTATTTGTCTTCTCTAACGGAAACAAAAAAAGTAATTTAGTCTATTCTTCAAGACTTCAACTTACACGAAAATGTGTGTTTTTACTATAATTTGTTTAGTTTTAGTTTATTATATTAGTAATCAATAGATGAAGATAAGATTTTTCGTTTATCCAATATATCTTACCCGGTGCAATATAGAATTGTATCAGCGACGACCCAAGATCCATCCACAAAAATGACTCTCCCATCATCTTCTAAAGATTCAATCTACAAAAAAAAAAGAAAAAAAAGAAATGGAACTTTTAAATCCAAATTTATACATATGATATATTAGTTTAAAAAAATAGATATGATATATTAAAGTAAAAAGAAGGAACCTGTGGGTGAAAAAGAAGGTTTGGGTGTTTGGAAATGACTTTGGAAAGACCAGAAGATATATCAAGCGACTTAGCACTTAAATGAACTTCCTTTGCCACTTCCACAAGCTCCATTGATATGTCTTGTCCACTCATTGAGTTCCCAACCACCACCACTACCTATCATTATCATAACCATCACCATCATCATCACAACCATCATCTTCATCAATTCATCATCACCAAAATTAAAAAGATTGTAGAGATTCAATCACCTCATTACGAAATGGATCAGGCACCCTGTAAACATGGCTATGAATCTGCTTCCTTTTCCATGAATCCATTCCTTAAAACCATCAAAGAATCACGAAAAACAAATCATCAGTAACCATACATAAGTAAGTATACACACACCCAAAATGAATCGACAAATGTCAACTACTAGCTAGATTAAAAAATGAGAAAAAAATACCTTTAATAGAGGGCAATCTAGGGTGAGAGTAATGACCAGTAGCAACAACAACAGCATCAAAGATCTCTTCCATAGCCTTACCACTTAATTTCTCTTTACTCCTCACAATCCACTTCCTCACATCTTCTTTTTCGTCTTCCCCTTCCCCTACAAACTCAACCCTAACATTAAACCTAATCATCTCTCTCAACCCAAAAGCTTCACTAAAGTCCTTTAGATACAGCCAGAGCTCCTTGTGCCCTGGAAACCTCCTCATATCTCTTCCTTTCTTTGCCAAAAATGGAAAATCCGAAAAACCCATTATCTCTCTCGGTGAGGTTAGCCTCAAGGAAGAGTAAATGCTGCTATGGACCTTAAGTGCACCATTAATGGAACCCCTACTTCTTCCTAATGGATCTTCTTCTTCTACGTTTGGTTGATACAACCATTGCCCTCCTACGTCGTCGTTTTGCTCCATCACCACCACTTTGTGACCTTCTTTTCGTAGCTCTCTCGCAGATACTAGCCCCGCCGGTCCAGCTCCGATCACACACACCTTCTTTGATCGGCTCCTTGATGGTTCTGATGTCGCTGAAACCATTTTTGTTAGTTTTGAAGAAAGATGGATTTGAAATGACTTTTTGATTTGGTTTCTCGGTTTGCTCTCTCACGGGATGTTGTTTTTATAGTCGAAATTTAAGACTTTCTCACTACTACTACTCGATATGTCGCGTTTCATTTCTCTTTGTTTTATTTACTTTTTTTTTTTT
>VBRH01000145.1:85681-99540 GCA_014578085.1 Cardamine resedifolia
TTTTTTTTTTTTTTTTTTCTGGTTGTGTAATTATTACACATTATATAGATGCAAATTACATAAAAATTGCTTTGTTTATTTGTAGAAACTAATGATAATGTGAGAGAGATGGCGTACATCATAAATGACAAATCAGACCGATTGGTAAACAAAAATGAATTGTTATAAAAATTTTACATTTAATATTTTCTTCTCCAAAACTGATTAAAATCATAAGCGATGGCAATTTGAAAACACAATTAAAAAAAAAAAAAAACTCAGTTTGAGCGAAAGGGTCCCGATTTGATTTCAATCATAAACTCTGACCGATCCAGCGTCGTCGATATGACTATTTTTGTATGTCAAATTTATATTTCTACGTGAAAGAGTTTCATAATTTATTTTCCCCTTTTTTCAGCAAAAGAGATTCATAATTAATTAGGAAAACATCATTTTCCTTAGGAAACAATTTTAATATTATATATCATTGCTTTGGCATTTGATTACTTAGTTGTATACTAAAAAGGGTAACTATAATGTAGCTTGGCTATCATAAGCAATATACATGTGTTCAACCTTCGCAATAAATTCAAGTATATGATATTTTTTAAAATACTATTCATATATATATATATATATATAATGCTAGTAGTTTTGCTCTGCGATTAGTCAAAATTTTAAAATAATATGAATTACCGCTAAAAATATCGATGGAAACAAAATATAAAAATAAGAAAAAGTGAGACAAAAAGTAAGTAAACCCTTTCCATCGAAGTTAAAAGAAAGGTGAAAACAGTCTTGAGACACAAAATAATGGGCTATTGTGTCCCTCTAACTCAAAGTAACACCTTGCTGTTAAAAGTTGTGCTTAGAGTTTGTTGGAAACATTACCAACCTATATATACATATAGGTTGTTAATGTATACATACAAATGACTTATATTAAACAATATATATATATATATTCTTTAAAGAAAATTTAAATATATGATTTAAAAATATATAACTATTACTATAAGTTAATATATACAATTTCCATTCTAAATAACAAAATTTACGAAATTTACACGTTATTTTATTTTATTGTTTTGTTAAAAGATTTTATTTTTACATCTATTAGTTATTGAATACATCATATATTTATATATGTGATTATATATGCATATATTAATAATAAGTAGTATATACATAACAAAATTATTGAAATTGGGAGAGATAGAGTGAAATAGGCCCCCACATGAAAGAGTTAGTCTTAAAGGCAAGGGAACATCACCAATTATTTCACTGGGCTCTCTTATGATCCCATCCTACAAGTCTACAACTACATAACCCCTCATGAACTTTAAACCAAACTCATATTTGATATATATTCCAAATTTTTATCATGAAAATTTTATAAAAATGTGGAGAAAAACTTTATCCCCATGCAAGAAACTGGGAGTTTTACGTATAAGAATGAAGAAAATAGATGTAACAAAAAAAGTTTAATTTAGGATATAGAAATAGTTGGTTATATAAAATAAGGTTCTAAATATATCAACCGTTTAATGCCCTTTAACACAAAAAAATCAACCATTTATAAATAACGTTATAAAATATATATATATATATATATGTATATATATATATATATATATCAACCATTTATAACCACGTGACCACTGTGATATCTATACAATTGTCCCCAAGATCCTTCAAAACAAAAACAATTAGCGTATATGTGTGTAAATTATTAGGTCAGGCGGATGCTTATTAGTGTTTATAATTATGCTTAGTATATATTTTTGTTAATTAAAATAAAATTATTTCAGAAATAAAAGATAGAGAAAACAAAAGAGAACGGTGACGAAAAAAGAGAAAAATGTTTGATTGATCTCTTGAACATCCGATTAGCAGTTGTCGACATTTTAAGCATTAGTAAAAATTTATGGAACATTAAAAGGATCTTTTATCAAAAATATCATAATTATTACTTGTCTATGTGATAAAACAATGATACGTAATATAGCATTGGATCCATGCTTTGTTTTCCAGTATCTGATTTTTGCTCATTGGTACATGTACACCATTGCTTGTTAATTAAATAACAAAGATTATTTTATTTATTTAAAAGAAAGAAGAAAAGTGAGCATTTTCAATATTTAAGTTCCTTTTTATTGTTTTTGTTGCTTTGGAGAAAAGGAATAATATGTATAGTTTTAATAGTTTTCGTAAATGCTTTGCCATAAATAAATAAAATTAGGGGACCATTTTGCTTTTTTTTTGACAAGAAACTGCGGAGAAAAGAAGCTTTCATTCCAAGCAAACTTCATACAGATACATACAACAAGCATGCATACAAACAAAACTGGTTAAGCAATGATCTTTTGCTTTGTCATTGAGAGGTCAATTTACTGAAAAATCAAGATGAGTTTTATGACTCATGACTAGTTTTCTGATCTATGGAGTAGGCACTACCAGGAACTTCAACCAGAAGCTCATCTTCCTCTTCATCCGTAACTGAATCAGTCTCCTGGAAACAAAACATAACAAAAAGTTTAATGGATCCGATTAAACCATATAAGAATAATGTGGTGATATGCCACAACGAGTCTTGCATTTCATTTGAATATGTTTCATAATCATACCTTGGTCTTGTCATCAGCCGAGGGATCTGTTAGCTTTGGATTGTTTCTGAGTTCGTTTAAAGTGTTTTTGAGTTGCTTTCTGGCTTTAGACCGTATCAGTTTACGTTCTGCGCATTGAGCTGCAGTGATATCGGCATGACAAGCCACACAAAGTGTCCTCATGTTCTCTAACCGGCACTCACCTATGAATCATCCATATTTCAAGAGAACTTGTTCACTCAATTGGATTCACATATGAAATCATGTATATGTGACATTGTTAAGAATGATGTTTATTGAGTGGTCTAGTGCGTAAAAGATTGCGACTTACCTCCACCTTGGTAAACTGGAATGATATGATCTGCATGCCATGCATTTCCCTCGGTTGGATCATTAACCAGGGTTTCGAGCCTTTGACATGAGGTGAAAAATAAAGAGATCGAATTTCAAAAAAGTTGATTGTTCAAATGCAGTAATTAAACTCCTTTTTATATTTCATATAGAAATACAAGCAAAAAGTTGGGGTTAAATGGCTTACAAGTTATTCCGGGCAAACAATTCTGGAGCAACTTTGTTTATGTATTTACGTCGTTTTTCCAGAGGTAAGGGCTTTATCCGTCTGACAAGTTGGTGGCAGTCTAATTTGCAGTTTGTGCAAATTCCATGTTCTATCTCAAAAAGTGCCTGAGATTTGAAAGCTTTTACACCTCTTAGTGACGCATTAAAGGTATACATGATATGAAACTTAGTTAATCAAAACTCATTCGCATTAATATAATAAAAGAATGACCAAGCAAAAACCTGGCGAATATATCTGCTGCTTGTTCTTGTCCTGTAATCTTCATAGCATGCAAGATCACAGAAAAGATCCTCAAGATACTCAGGCTCTTTGGCATTGTTTCCTCTAGGACAAACATAAAATTTAAAGTTAATTATAAAAAAACAGTGAACATAAACAGTTCACAGTCCGTAGCGAAAATTCACCATGTATTCACTCACTTGCAGGGCTTTTGACAGAGTTTACAGAGTGGTTCATTGCTCATACTCCAAGCTTGGGTGTATTCTTTTTCCTTTTTTTGGTAGCCACTCCGAAGGTTGACCTTTTTCCACACTGCATTTGCAGGTAAAGGAATAATGATCTCCGGAAAGGGAGTATTTCGTCTTTTGCTCCCTCCCCTGAGCAATCCCTGATGCAGAAAATTCTTAATAATTATTTTGGGATCAAATATTTGGAAAACAATTTTTTAGCTAAAAGTTATACCTCGTTGTTGTGGCTAGTATTTTCACTCAAGTAGCTTAACTCCAGTGATAGAGGTAGTTGCAAAGGCTTTCCAAGTAGTTTCCGCTTTTCGATTGCCCGTAATGATTTCCACTCTTTCAAAAATTCTAAGATAGCAAGTACATGAACCTGATCATCCGTAATGGATTCATGAGTTTTTTCTTCATTGATACCCTCACTTAGATTGCTTGCTTCAATCTCCTCTGGTCGGAAGCTCTGGAAATGAGGCCTCGGTCGTGGATCCTTCCCACGAATGCAAGAATATAAATGAACTCTTCCAGTATTTTGGCTCACCTGGAAGAATTTAAGATCCGATTTATATGCATTTGCAGCTCCAAACAAGTAAGGATAATTATATTTGAAAATTTTCACAGTAGAAATAAGAATCAGATTGCAGCGTAGATCCAATAAAATTAGAAACTGAAAAGAGTTCGAAAAGTATGCAGTGGGTTCACCAAAATTGGCCTCTTTAACACGATTATATTTCATGACCAAGAAGGCAACAAGAATAACGAATAAAATAAGAAAAGCCAATGCAGCCTTTAAAATTTACCTCAAATCGCAGAGAATCTACGAGTGGAAAAAAGGAATTGGCCTCGTTTTCTTTTACGAGCCCATCATCAGCAACAAGCTGCATCATAAGAAAATGTATTTACATTTTAGGACATGTCAGAGAAGAAAAACAGACCTTGCATAAGATTTACGTTCATACATTTTTAAGCTGATGATTTTCTTTATTTTCCTGATCTAACATAGTAGAAAAAATGGTGCCAGAAGACCTTTTCTCAGAGCCGGAACCATTTTCAACAAAAGGACAGACTTCTAATTCGTCCTGCTCAGCCACGAAAAAATAAGCATTCAGTCAAACCGAGGGATATCTGAGTTCTATAACCAAGAAGACAGGTTTGTAAACCGGGTAAAAATTCTGCCGTTCACGTTTTATCCAGACATTTGGCTTGTAAACTTCATGATATAAGAAAGATAAAGTCCGAGGTTATAAATGTCCAAACTCTCTGATCAATGACAAGTCAAGAGATAAACCTTGAGATCAATAGTATTTGTTACATCTGTCTCAGATCCCAGATCGTCACTGCTTTCAACAATCTTATCAGCAACTACACTATTCGCTTTTGATGGTTGCGCTTCAAGAACTTCTCTTTCACAGCTTTCTTCAGCAGGTTTGAAAATATATGCTCTTTCAATCTGCCCAGACATAAATTTTTATCATTCAAACTAATGGCTGTCATGTGAACAAAATTAAGCCTATGACATATGAATAAACCTTCATGGCGTGTGCACATCATATTTTGACAGTAATCTACTGAGAATTGAGAAAAAGAGCAGAGGTTTGGGAGGTACTTCGATTTCACTCTTCCCATCATATTTTCCATCGGTGGTAGATGAAATACGGTGCAACTTCTTATTCAGATTTTGCCAACTTGACTCGTCCATAGTATCCTGTTACATTAGTGTCGCTATTCAAGTATAATGGATAAGATAAACTTCAAGTGACTAATACAGCAGCAAACGAGTTTACCTTTGCGCAGAAGATGTATACATTGACTGCACTTTTTTGACCTCGCCTATGTGCTCTATCCTCAGCCTTCAAAATGCAATCAATTGATTATGCATCTAGCAGCCTTACCAAAATTTGCAGAGTTTGTTTAGGAACGAGAATAAGAAGTTAAAAGTACCAAAAAAACAGAACAAGAAAAATACCTGAAGCAACAGTGACGGTGTTTTAGGCAATTCAATGAACACAACATTTTGCGCTGCTGAGAAATCAAGTCCAACTCCTCCAGCTTCTACGCCAATTAATGCAATTTTCACCTGGAGGAGAAGACCATAGCGTAGGTCAAAAACCAAACATCCTAACAAGCACAATCACGTCAAGAGATACTAAATGTAAAGGAGATATTGAGCATACCTCACTAGAAAACTGAAATGACTGTACAGCCAATTGTCTATCTCTTGGCAACGTCATCCCATCAATCCGAACGAAACCAATCCCTTTATCACATATAAATTCCTGAAAAGCAATAGTCACAATTAAAATTTTAAAAGCAAACTACTTACTCATAATATGTTAAATGAGCTGCATCATTAAAATTTCAAGTTTAAAAGAACTAGCAACAGATATAAATATTTGAATTATCAAAGAGTTAATGAAGAGAACGAAGCATACTAACCTGAATGCCATCCAGAACTTTATGGTGATGCGCAAAAATGACCATCTTAGTTGAGCTAGTATCTCCATCAATTTCTTCTCGGGTATAATCCAATCCTGATAGAAGTGGGTGTAGGGATAGCCATTCACGAAAGGCAGAAAGCTTTGCAATGCCAAGTTGTTGATAGGAAAGTTTGCCACATAATTGATTCTCTTTGTCAGCTAAAGCAAAACAAAAAGAAAAAGAATGTAAAAAAGGGAATGCCAATATATGCAAAAAGAATGGTCTCTTTGACATCTATGGAAAGAAAATAGTCAAAACATACAGTTAGTGCCAACAGAGTTCCCCGCATTTACATGTCCAGCTTCATTTGATCCACAAGCATTTTGATCTACATTTGAAAAGGCAGCATGTGTTAAAACATTGGATGGACCATAGTGGTTAACTAGAACTGAACTCCCAGAAACTTGAGGCTTGTGTTAGTGGTGAAAATAAAATGCCTTGAATATTGATGATAAAAACAATTCAACATCATTACTAGGTTGATATAAAACATGCCACATACCTATAGGTTCATGTAAGTTCTCTCTGACTTCTGTTATAGCAACATCCTTTTGTTTAGCCTTGCTGACAGTAGCCATTGCTAAAGCTATATCGGACTTCTTCAGCAATATGGTTACAATTTGCCTACGTTTTGGGGGTAACTGAGTTAACACATGCTGCTTCAGTCTTCTTATCTGTAACAAATGAAAAGGGATTTCACATCACATAGTTCTCTACCAATTCACAACACAATACAAGAAACTTAAATTGGCATATCATATCAGAAATATCATTGCCATATTCTTCTCATTTCTTCACAAACTTTCATGAACAGCCCTGGCAATATACAGACAGCTAACTGAACTGTGAAGGTTGGAACATGGAAATGTTTTCACCCAAAAATCTAAATTAAATTGTCTTCATAGTTATCTAGGAATACGTATAAGTTGTAACATAAACATTTAAATAACGGTTTGACACACTTGGTCCTTCCTGAGGAAAACCCAATTAAAAAAAAAGTTTCCCAGTCTCGAAGAACAAGGATTTACCATCACTGTTTGGTTTAGCAGTATGTTTAACTCCAGTAAGCGAGTACCCTTAGAAAAATCCTGAATCATCAAACCAAAAGGTTTAGTACCATCTTGCAAAATTAACAAAACAAAAAACCTAAGATAAGGGAACCACAGCACATTTTAGCAAGGAAGCGACTGAAAGAAATAAAATGAAGTATGATAGCAACATCCTCTACGGGTGACCCTTTACCATGCAATAGGAGTATTCTGCACTTAAAATAGAGAATCATGAGGGCACAACAGGCTACCACATATAGTCTATATTTACCTGGAAAATTTTCCCTTGCGTACTTCTGACAAGCCCAACTTCACAATAGGTTTTCGCAAACTCATACTTGTCCTTTCCCAGCAAACCAGGCCTGGTGACAAACTTAGTATTAGAAAACAAGTAGTGTGAATCCAAAAGTTTATGTCAAAGTTTGCAGATAACTTGCCATAGGATGTTTATCTGATGGAAAATGTCGAAGGGCCTGTGGTCACATAGGAAACAAATTTAAGGATAAATTATAAAATGGAAGTAAACAGAAGTTACTGATTTTACACAGGGTTAAAGTTCCACAACCTCGATAAAGAAGGAGTTCCTGACAACAGAACTATGTGCTTAACCTTTTCAGCAACATCAAGCACTGTCTTTATCTGCAAAACATAACCGAAAGAGTTCTGAATACCAACCTTTTTAAAAACAGCACAACAACTCCACTCAGATTTAAGGATGTTCCTTGAAATTAGAGAAAGTGTCACTGAATCGTCTCCATGTTTATCAAAGGTAATCAAAGTCAATTAGGAAATCACTGAGAAAGGGACACCAGGAAGACACGCTTAAAATTTCATTAGTGAGGAAAACCAAGTCTCCCATACCTCAGGTGGATCTGACTTCTTTTTCGAACATCGTAGATGGTGAGATTCATCAACTATCAAGAGGGCCCATTCCCGCTCAAGCATGGTCGTCCGGAGATGCTGAAGCATCTTGTATGAGATAACCACAACTTTTGGCCATTTTGGTAAATAGGCAGGATTATTTTGATGACCGAAAACTGAAACCAAAAAGTTTCATCAAACTCAACTCTACTTAACAAGATGTCTAATTAACAGCTCTAAAAACTAATTCGAAGCTTTCACTCTGGAGTTCCTATGGAGCAAAAAGGGAAGTAGAGACTGCTACATTGCAATTCTGGAATATGTGCAAGATTCGGAAGTGAAAAATAAAAGAAAATAAAACTAGAGGGGAAATGAGCAGAGTAGCTACTTCTGTATCCAACTAACGTAGTTAACCAGTGCAAGACACAGAAGTGTAAAAGAGAAAAGATAGGTAATTCAGTAGAGATTTGTACCGAGATGTATGTCAGAAGGCAAAAGAAATGACAACCAACGTTCCAATTCTTCTGCCCATGAGAAACGCAAAACAGCTGGACAGACAACAAGTATGGAACCCTCACTTATGAAGCAACCAGCAATGGCAATGGCCTGACACAAGATTGAACACTCAGAATAACTACTTTACCAAACAATTAAGTAGTTTCTTATCAATACACCATAATATAATCACCTGAAGTGTCTTTCCAAGTCCCATTTCATCTGCAATGAAACACCTGCCACCTCTCCGTAAGCCAAATCTTAAACCATCAAGTTGGAAAGGCAAAAGGGAATTTACCAGCTTTCTTGGCAGGCTTTCAATCAGTTGTTCAACCTTCTCCTCCGTAAAATGTTCGGGTTTACATGGTACCCATTTCCCAGAAATGAATGACTGAGAAAGTTTCTCAACAACAACAAAAGTTATCCAAGGTATCTCTTCAACTTCAACGCTCTTAGACCTTTTTAAACATCCAGAGACCATACTGTAGTCTCTCATCTTATAAACCCCAGCTTTTCCTCCATCATCATTTTGAGTGTAGTGTGAAGGAATCGCCTGAAAGGTAAAATCAAACATCAGAAGTAGAATCCAACTTCTTTCATTGCATTATATCAGAAGCCCTATAAAATCGGAGACTCAAAATTTCCCCTTTTCTTAATATCTCTTCTACATTTTGTCACCCATTAACACAAAAACAAAGCTTGGCGCGAGAAAATTCATAGAACAGAACTTACCTCAGATAGAATATCGCTCAATTGACGAAGGCAAACTTGCTCTTCCGGGCATCGAAACCCTTGCAATTGAACAGGCGTCACCGAAAACGAATCAGGAGAGCAGATCTCGAGCCTGACGCGGAACTTTTCCGGAACAATAGTACTCAATCCTGGTTCCGATTCGTAATTTCGATACCCTTCTTGGAAACAGACATCGTTACCGCCGTCGAGCTTTCGACATTTGGCTAACCTGAAATATTGTTGTTGCTGTGGTTGTTCTGAAGAATCAAACGAAGGCTTTCGTTTTTCCCCAAAATCTAATCGATTCGCTTCGTCTCTTCGCCTTTGCTCTTCAGAAACCTCCATTGATCGAATTTGTGAGTTGAGTTGTGCGAAGTGAAGAAGAAGGCGTTTGAATTTTGAAACGTAAGAGCGAGCATGAACAAGAGAGAGCGGGGGTGAAGAAATCACACGTGTGAATTAAATTAAATCAAATCCGGTTCGTTGTACAAAAAAGTTAAAACCAATCAAACCGGATTCCCAATTTTATAACAGAGGAGGCCATGTTAGGAAACGTCTTCAGAGATTCAGAGTCAGCGAATAATATTTTTTTTGGAAAATAGATGATTTCTTTGATAATTTTAGATTACAAGATTCATGAACAAAACAAACCATTTTTCCCAATTCAAGAACTGTAAATTCACAACTTTTTGTCTCTTTCTTTCCCAAATCTATGAGTTTAAAGCTCAAGGACTAGCCTTCAACGGCTAGTGAAGATGTGCATTTGCTCTGAACCTTCTTCTTCAGAGGTGTTTTATCGTTATCTTGAAGAGAGATTACAGTTTCAAAAGCACCAACCAATGCTTTAACTTTACTCTTCCTCACTTCTTCAAGCTTATTCACAGTCTCTTCAATCACATTATTGAAAAGTGTTTGCAATTTCTTCTTTGCTTCCACTTTTCTATGCCTCAAAACAACCTTCTCTCGTTTAGTTTCGCCGTTCATCTTCCCAATACTTTCTCTTTTATCCTTCAGGTTCTTCTTCTTCTTGTTCACATCACTTCTGAGTTTTGGTTCTTGAACAACTCTCTTCTTGTACTTGATCAATGTTGGAGTGGAATCTTCTGGTTTCGGATCAAGAACTCTCCCTTTCTTGAAACTCATCAGCTCCTTTGTTGGAGGAGCAAGAGGAGTAGCCTTTAAACCAATCCTTTTTGGCCTAATCTTGCTTTCGGTTCTCGAATTAGTAACAAGATTTGCAGAACCAATCTCTTTCTTCTCAGGCAAGCCAGTCTTGGACCTGGAAGTAGTCTGTCTTATTGGCCTAGGATCTGACCTCGTAAGCGATGGCTCTTTAACCTCCACCGAGGTTGGGGACAAAGACGGTAAAAGGCTAATACTTTTCTTTCCGCTGCCTCTTAAGATTTTCTTCTCGGAAGACTTCTGAATCTCACTCTTAATACTTTTGATGCTCTTGTTCTTCTTTTCAATACTAGATTCAACCACATACAATGTCTTCTCCAATGAATCATCACATTTAACCGGTTCACCAATCTTCATCTTCTCTTTGTTCTTCAGATTCTTCAGAAGCTCCTCTTTAGAACTCTTGTCCTCACTGATCCTTGAAACCTTCTTAACATCAAGATTGGTCTTCTTCACCGTTCCTACAACAGCTGAAACACTCGGAGTAGTACTCTTGGTTTCGCTTCTCTTAACACGTAAACCATCACAAGATTTGACAATCTCACCAGAAGCTTCTCTCTTTGTAACCTGCAATGATGATGGCTTGTCCAGTTTAGAAAGATTTCCCAACGACTTCCTCAAAGTCTCACCTTTCCCTAAATCTCCACTTGCTTCAACATTCTTTTTCTTAACCAACTTCCAAGGTTTGATCACCAAATCATCCTCACGCCGCTTCCCATGTTTACATAGATCATGAGTCGAACTCATTTGGTTCCCGCGGTAACGGGTTTGAACCTGAGCTTTGCCTGCTTGTTTCTCTTTCAAATTGACATGGTTGATCTCTGCAGCTGGAAGAAGAACATCGTCTCCTTGAATTTTCTCCTCCATCAAAGGCATTGTTTCCACAGAGATCTCCAATGGTTTTGCATCATACAAACAACACTTGTCATCAACTTGAGAAATATTCTCCTCAGCCATTTCAATTTATCTGCAGAGGACACACATTCATATTAACATTAACGATTTTACAAGAAAAGTCAAAGAAACAAATTTTCAGATCATCAAATCATTTCAAACAAAAGACAGATTATATGATCAATGTGTCTCGATCCTAAACTGTTGTTTCTATGAGTTTCGATCAAACCGGATAATTCACAGCCAAGTTGAATAGTTTTTGATGATTAAAAAAGTCTACCAAAGTTGAATCTTTGGTTCCAACATCAATAGCTAGCTCGAGACTCTCAAGTAATCAGCAATCACATCAACACACAACAACAACAACAAAATCGAAATTTGATCATGACTAAATTTAATAATCGAGAAACAAACAAAGCAAGGGAGATTTGGTTAATGATCTCAAGTTTTGATCAGTAACATAGTTCTTAGACATCAAGACGAAGTCAACTGTAATGAAAATGTGAGATACAAATAGAAAATTGTTACCTTTGTATCACACAGTTCGCAGAGAACAATATAGTTTTGGGTAGAAAAAGGATGAAGATTGATTAGAGAAATTCAGAAGAAAAAAAGAGAAACTTTAGATTTGATTTTTAGGAAAAAAAAAGCCACACACACACAGACAAAACATTGACGAAGAGACCCATGGAGAAATTATTTGAGTGAAAGAGGGGGAAGGAGAGAATCTTTTGACATTTTCTTCTGAAAATTTTCAGATTTTGACTGATAATTATAATTTCAATGCTATTTAATATACTGTCATATGATTAATAATTACTCAAAGTGAACATATTAATTATTCAAACATGTTCAAGATTTATTTATTTTGACACTACAAAAAAGGAAATAGAATTGAATTTCATTAATTGAATTCAACTCAAGAATTGAAAGTATGATGGGAACGAAACAAATTCAAATTATAAAACTTACAGTAGTCCATATAATAATAATAATGTATTCATTATAGTAATAATACATTAAAATATTGATGTGGCTTTTAGGTTTTGACGGATCGGAGATATCAATCAAACAAGTCTTTTTGTATTTTTCTAAAGAATTATGCTTTTCGCGATGGACCGACTTTGGATTCTTTTGAGTATATATTGAAAAAGATAAGATCTAAAATGCTGACTCCAAAAAAACAGAGATGCTCTAAATAATTTCTAATAATTCGTGCCAAAAATATATGATTCAAACAATTAATAGTTAAAAAAAACAATGTTGTTTAATTTTGGTATATAACTAAAAAATTGTAGTCAAATCGAATTTAGTGGAAATATAAAGACATTTAAAATTTCTTATCAAGTTTGGAGACAATTTGCCAGTCAAATCGAATTTAGTGGAAATATAAAGACATTTAAAAACGAACATTATCACAAACATTTTTCTGTAAAGTATTTATAACAAAAAAAAAAAAACAAAGGGTGTTAACGCACTAAATTTGGTGCGGTCAATCTTTTGGTAACCATTTTTTGTATTAGCGTATGTACCAAAATTAGCAACTTAAAACAAACTTGTGATCAACGGTGCTTATCCTATGCCATTTCATTTTCAGCCATAGCTAACCCTCACTATTCAAATCTAAAATGTCTAAAAGTATTTCTTTTGAAGCCCAATTCTGAGCGAGAGCTGGCCCAACTTATCCGAGGCCCAAATTTGCTGATTCTAGAAAATTGACAAAAATGTATATTTCGTGGTCATCCTATATATAAAAAGTAGCTTACCAACTAGCTAAGCTACTCACAAAAGACTTTTCTATATTGCGTGGCCCGTAAAAGGAATAAATGTAAGAAGAAAGAATATTAGGAATTTCTAAAAAACAATATAGGATAATGACATTGAAAACCTATTATTATTGCCTACAAAATACTTAAGTATTATTTCCAAGAATTACTGATTACACTAAACGAAATATATTTACCACCATTACCAAATCTGGAAGAAAGTGAATAAAAGAATAATTGAAGAAAAAGACAACAAATGGGTTGGTTTTACATCAGTTAATTTTATTTTTATTTTGATTAAAAAAGATAGATATGTATAAAAGAGAAAAAGAAAGGGATAGATGTGTTATATTCACTTTTTCAGCTACACTTGCTTCTGTTTCAAGCATGACACGTGTCGATACTTACTAAATCTAAATGCAGATGCACCGACTCGAACCACCTTACTCTGTTACCCATTTGTTCTCCTCTTTCTGACACCACAATTATTTATTATTTATAGTTTTTATTTTACTACCTGCTTTTTACTTGATGCTATTTTTATTTAAATCTATTATTTTCATAATCTTGATTGATTGCTTTTTCTTAAAGTTCACTTAGAGGAAGCAAATAAAAATATTATTTTCAGATCTGTTTCTAATTAAACAAAATTTGATTGGTTGTGCAACTTGTGCTAAGAAATTTTTAAAATGTAGTAGATTATATTTTGGAAGTGACTTTCTTTTGTTCGTTGTTAATCTATTTGAAATGTCTTCAGATAAAAACAAAACAATATACTTTCAAAG
>VBRH01000145.1:99917-111022 GCA_014578085.1 Cardamine resedifolia
ATATAAAATAAAATAATTACCTAATTAAAAAAAAAAGTAAAATATCAGTGATCACATAAAATTCAATAAAGTAAAAAATTACCTAAAAAAATAAAAACATCTTATATTTAAAAAAAAAACACTTCAAACATCTTATATTTTGAAACAGAAAAAGTATAATTTAATTTAGTTATTTATTTAAATTTTAAATAATAATAAAAAATAACAAACTAATCACATGACATATGTGAAATAAGTATCTCAAGAGTTGAATTCATTCTCATCTCTCTCATCTACTTTTTATTTTTATTTTTTTATATTGTTGAAAACCTTTTAAAACCCTCACATTGTAAATGTTTCTAGCAACTAAACAAAGTTTGTTTTTTTTTAATTATTATTTTTCTCCACCAATATAGATTTTACTTGTTTTCTAAGGGATGCTTCAACTGTTTTCCGTTAACCAAATCAAATAAGGAATAAAAAATGATAAAGAAGAAGAGATGGTTTGATTTATAAAGCTGCACCAACTCTAAGAATAATACAAAAAATAAAAGTTACAAAAATTGAAAAGAACAACAACATCTCAAGGAGCGAGCAAGTACAATAGAGAAGCCGACAAATTGCAAAGAACACCTAACCCATCTTACTACACCGTTAGTTATTTTGATGTAATAATCATCATCAAGGCTCAAGAACAATCACAAAATCAAAACCTTACTAATTTATCAAAAGCCCAGATTTTTACCTTTGCTTCTGAATCGGAAGCTGGACTCTAAGGTCAGTTCTTGCTTCTATCTCAATCCGTAGTTTTAGTATTTCACTTGACTTTTCAGGGTTTCGAGTTCGATCTCCGATATCATTTCAAAGCTTTAGATCCTTGTCACAATGTTTCTGGGTTGATTTTAATCCTTATATTAAGATAATTTAATTATAATCCAGAGTATTTGAATCGTCTAGCATCATCATCCAAGGACCTCAACTTTCCTCGTTCTTAATTCCCAGACACTTTCTTTGACTCTTGTTGTTTTTTTTTCCCATTTGTAATTGTAAATTAACTTAATCCAAATCGATTAACCGGGTCGGACTTTAAACCCGAATCCGTAAAAATTCAAATAGATGATCATTGTTTATGTAAGTAACCTCCCAAGACTCATCTAATGCATATGAGTAATGAGCATCTGTCGTTCAAAACAATAATTTGACTAATTAATTAATTACTTTAAACAATGATTTCTGGCAAACATAAATTCTTCTTTTTGAACTCTATAGAATATCTTTCACACGAAAGCTTGTCTCTGTAATCACTTCCTTGTTCAGGTAATTTTAGAGGTTAGGCTTTTTCTTGATGTTGTCAGCAAAATTTAGCCTTTTTTCTTCTTCTTTAATGTGTTAATTAGACTTAACTCTCTGGTTATAATCATAAACCTTAAATCCAGCAAAAAAGTTTATTCCTTTCTCTATGTATATATTTTTCACATGCAAGCATCACTTGCTTGTTCTGACAATTGCAGAGGTTTGAGTTATGTTTTTTATAACGTTTTGGACTTGTCTTCTTCTTGATGTTTTTTGTCTTTAAAATGGTTCAGTTTTATTTTTTTACAGAAGGTAGAAGAAACAAAAGTTGAAAGCTTTGGATAGTGAAAGCTCAAAAACAGAACAATGGGCTTCAAATTTTGCTTCTTTGTCTTCTTGGGTTATCTTCTTCTAGTTCAAGAGACAACAATGGCTGAAGACATGAAAACTGTTTCGATCACGATCCAAGGAGCTCGTCGAGTCTGTGAGACAGACGAGAACTTTGTATGTGCGACATTGGACTGGTGGCCTCATGACAAGTGCAACTATGATCAATGTCCTTGGGGTTACTCTTCAGTTATCAATATGGTAATAGCAAAAGCAGAGAAAAAGGATTCACCTTTTGGTATTTAAGATTTGTCTCTTCACAAATTGCGATTGAAAATTCTGAATCTTTTGGAATGTTTTACAGGACTTAACTCGACCCCTTCTTGCTAAAGCTGTTCAAGGTTTGCACCTTGCAGACCAAAAATTTTCGTGCCATTGCTTGTATTTTCTTGATTTCTGAAACTTTTAAGGATTTGGATTTTGTGTTTATGTTTAGCTTTCAGGCCGTTGAGGATAAGAATTGGCGGTTCGCTGCAAGATCAAGTGATTTACGATGTAGGAAATCTCAAAACTCCTTGCCGTCAATTCGGAAGAATGAGTAGCGGCTTGTTCGGATTCTCTAAAGGATGCTTACATATGAAACGATGGGATGAGCTCAACAGTTTCCTAACCGCAACGGGGTAAGCCTTAGGTTCTGCATTTTGCTTCACATCTTACCCTATAGGAGAATCTTGAATTAGTCTGTGTTTTTTGTATTTTTATTACGCAGAGCTGTAGTCACTTTCGGTTTAAACGCGTTGCAAGGGAGACACAAACTCCGCGGAAAAGCGTGGGGTGGGGCGTGGGATCACATAAACACTCAAGATTTCATGAACTACACAGTCTCAAAGGGTTACACTATAGATACTTGGGAATTCGGTAACAGCAAACATTTTAAGAGTCGCCTTCTTTTACTCAGCTTTTTTCTTAGATTTCCTTGTTCTCGGTATAGGAAATGAGCTGAGTGGAAGCGGGGTTGGTGCGAGTGTGAGTGCAGAGCTCTACGGGAAAGATTTAATTGTACTTAGAGATGTAATCAACAAAGTTTATAAAGATTCTCAGTTAATCAAGCCTAAACTTGTCGCTCCTGGAGGATTCTATGAACAACAATGGTACACCAAACTTCTTCAGATCTCTGGTCCCGGTGTTGTCGACATCGTGACTCATCATATATACAATCTCGGTTCAGGTATGGTTTGGTATATGATAATCAAATCAAATCAGAACTACTTCTATATATATATGTGTAGATCATATTCTGAAGAATTCGCTGCCTTCTCTGTTTGAGTCTCGCAGGTAATGATCCTCAGCTGGTGAAGAAGATAATGGATCCGAGTTACTTAAGCAAAATATCTGAAACATTCAAGAACGTGAACCAGACAATTCAAGAACATGGACCATGGGCTTCTCCTTGGGTTGGAGAGTCTGGTGGAGCTTATAATAGTGGTGGTCGTCATGTTTCTGATACATTCATAGACAGCTTTTGGTAAAACAAAAACAAAAGAGAACCTAATTCGGATTTCTTGATATTTCCCCGGTTTTCTATTACCAAACGAACTAAAATAAGACTCTTTGGATCTAATCTTTCTTAAGGTATCTAGATCAGCTTGGAATGTCGTCGAGACACAACACTAAAGTTTACTGCAGACAGACTTTGGTTGGAGGGTTTTACGGCTTGCTCGAAAAGGGAACGTTTGTTCCAAATCCGGATTACTATAGGTGAGAGTCCCTAACCATGCCGTCTAAAACTATTTAGAGTTGATTGATCTTGAAGTTTTAACTGACTTTTCCATATTTTTTTCTTTTTGGTCGGTACTCTGGGGCAGTGCGCTGCTTTGGCATCGGTTAATGGGAAAAGGGGTTCTTGCAGTTCAGACAGATGGACCGCCGCAGCTACGGGTTTACGCACATTGTTCAAAAGGAAGAGTGAGTTACTCATCTCATCCTTAAAATCTCGGCTTCCGAATGTCATTTTTCGGTTAGAATTTGCTTACGAAGCTTCAGTTTCTTTCTTGGTTTTAGGCTGGTGTGACATTGCTATTGATTAATCTAAGCAACCAATCGGATTTCACGATTAGCGTCAGCAATGGCATGAACATAGTTTTGAATGCGGAGTCGCAGAAGAAGAAGTCTTTGTTGGATACTTTGAAGAAACCTTTTTCTTGGATTGGAAGTAAAGCTTCAGACGGATATTTGAACAGAGAAGAGTATCATCTGACACCAGAAAAAGGTGATTTGCGGAGCAAGACAATGATCTTGAACGGTAAACCATTAAAACCAACGGCAACCGGAGATATCCCGAGCCTTGAACCGGTCCTCCGTGGTGTGAAATCTCCGGTTAATGTCTTGCCATTGTCGATGTCGTTCATTGTGTTACCTAATTTTGATGCTTCTGCTTGTTCATGATGTTAATGAGTCCTCTCTCTATTTGCTTATTACAAAAAAATTAAAAAAAATTAAAATAAAGATAAGTTGTAATTTTTTGGTAATTGTATCTAATGCTGGTGATAAACGTATCATTTTATACTTGAATACAACATAATTAGAAACTTCAATATCAATATTCTTACAGAATTATCCTTCACAAAATGGGATTCAAAATGAAAAGGTGAAAGTGAAACTTCGAGCAGTAGATAAGCTAAATGAGCTTAAAGAGACAAAGTCATTGTGATAAACATCAAGCAGAACAAGCATAGTTGTTTTTTCTTCTCTAGGCGAGTTCGTACTGAGGTGTATTTGTAGCTGCTTCACGATTTTTATGTCTTTGTCTTCGTAGAGCTCTTTTCTGTTTGCGAGTTTGCGTTTTGCTTGAAGGCCCCGAACCCTTTGCATTAACTGGCGCAGGACTGTTCTCTGTTGGTTCTGAACGACCAAAGACAATGTCAAGAGCATCTTCTTCCACCACTTCGCCATCTGAGGTTCCCTGAAAACAATATTCCAATTATATAATATTGGAAACCGGTTCTTGTCCAAACTAATGCTAAGGATTTGTAGATAGTACTCACAGAGCTATTTTTGAGATTCAATCTAGTCTTTGAAGCATCAGATCCATTGGAAACGCTTCGATGAGGAGGGTTTGGTAAGCCATAGTGGTTTTTCTGAGATTTGGTTTCATTTACATCATCATCATAAGAAGAGGCAATTTCTGTGAAAGTGCTTCGTCTACGCCAACGCATTTGAGGTTTGTCTCCTTCATCATTGTAAACAGCTTCAGGGTAGAAATGCTTGGACATAAGTTCCCATCTCCAAGCTTCACCTCTATTGGACCTGACTAAGCTGTAGGTTGGAAAAACGTTCGCCAAATCAACAATAGAAAAATCATGATAAGTTGCATTATATAAAGCATCCATCAGGCGCAAAAAGGTCACAAATCAATAATCCCATAAGTCTCAAGAAGCCAGAGCTCTCGTGGATACATACACATTGACAAGCTCTTTCTGCATTCGTGTTGCATCTTGCCTAAGGATATAATCAAGGCATGAAACTGCAGTTGTAGAATTTTGCCAATCCCAAGTAACAGAAAACGCAGCAGAAGCCGCTCCTGCATGGAATCGAATAGAGGACAAACATTCACCAAAAAACCATTATTATTTTCCAAAGATTTGCAAGTAGTTTACCAGCAGCAAGAGAAAGCCTCCCAAATCCACTCAGAAATTTCAACCTTTTAGCCACTAGAAGAAAACACAAGCCAACAAGAAAAATCAATTTAATCTAAGAAACTTGGTGAGGCAATGAATCAAAGAGTCCACAAGAAAAATTACGAACCTTGCCAAGCTAAACCTCCTCCTACACCAGACGCAAACCCAGCAGTCCACAAAACTTTGAGATGGCACGAGACAATGGTACTAGACTCTTCCTTAGTGATCTTCTCCTATATCAGGGAAACAAGAAATGGGAAATCTCAACAATTCAATTCAGATAAATTCTCAATCTAGGGTTTAATTGAATACCTGCTCAGGTTTGGTTGCGAGGACTAAGTAGAGCTGATCCAAAGCGGTCATAGCCATCGTCGTTGTTATAGAAGAATCAGTTCCCAGAGACGACGAATCAAGAAACGATTTCTTCTTCCTGATCAATCCTTTTCAGTTTCTCTCTAATCTGTGAAGAACAACAGGTTCGGTTCGAACCAGGTCATGGTCGGTTTACTAAATTGTTTCACATTGTACCGAAACTTTCCTCTATTTTCACTCACCACAAAGTACAAAAGGTGGAGAAATTATAAAATTGAGAAATACATACCGAGCCAAACCAAACCAAAATTTTTAGACCAATATCCGTTTTTATTTATAAATTTCTAATTTTACTGTTTTAAAACCCAATATATATATTAGATTTAGATTTAGATGTAACATTTAATTCTTTTAGTGTATATTTAAACCTATTAAGTTAAAACAATATTAGATTTATATATATAGATGATAATCAGTATGGTATTTATTTCCAAAACCAACATTATTATGTTAAGACAAAATCTATTAATATAGATGTATTTAAATTTTAATTCATTTTATCAAATATATCAAACTATCAAAAATGAGTCTATTACTAAATATTTAAGTTTGGAAGATAGTTTTCATTTTTTTAATTTCAATTTGTTTCTAATTGTATATGAAGTAATATAATGTTCACAGACAATTGGGCTAATTAATAGAGTAAAATTTATATATTTATCTATATTATTAAATGACATGCTAAGAAAGAAAATAAAACAATTTATTTATCCAACCAAATGCATGCACACCATTTGACATTTGTGGCCTTGACATAAATATGTTGATATCACAAATCAATGCGCAAATATAGGTTTTAAATGCTAAAAACTTCTTTTAGCGAATCCCAAATTCATTAACTTATATAAGAACAACAACTGATGCTATAAGAGTAACTACGAAGAAAAACAAATGAAAAAATCAAGAAACAGAATTATAGTAGAGACCTTTTTATGTTTTCTAGAAAAATGGAATCTCCTTCATCGGAAGTAAAAATCGTGTCGGAATGCTTCGTTAAACCCAAAACCTTGCCTGAAAAATGGACAAAGCCATACCATTTATCACCGTTGGATCTTGTGATGCTCTCTATGCATTACATCCAAATGGGTCTTCTCTTTCTCAAACCATCAATTATCTCTGAATCTGATGATGCAATCAAACCAAAAGATTTCATGGAGACTTGGCTACAAAAGCTTAAAGACTCTCTAGCCGCAACACTTGTCCATTTTTATCCTCTCGCGGGTCGCCTCTCGACTTCAAAAACCGATAATCCGAGATCATATTCCGTGTTTGTGGATTGTAATAACAGTCCCGGGGCTGGTTTTATCCATGCCCAATCGGATCTAAGTGTAGGAGATATTGTTGGGTCCAAATATGTTCCTTTGGTTGTTCAATCTTTCTTTGACCTCCATAAAGTCGTAAGCCACGATGGTCACACCATGAGTCTCTTATCAGTCAAGGTACGTACTCTTAGCCTAGAAATAAGTTACAGCTGAAATTTTTATTAGGGCAAAAAAACTTGTGATTCATTGTATATCTCAAGCAATAATTCAATATGAAATAGACAGACTTAAGAGATGAATCTTTTCAGGTAACAGAATTGGTAGATGGAGTGTTCATAGGATTGTCATTGAATCACGCGATGGGAGATGGAAGTTCGTTATGGCAGTTGTTCAACTCTTTGTCAGAGATTTTCAATGCACAAGAAATCAATAACTTGCTTCTCAAGAATCCTCCGGTCCTTGAACGTTGGTTTCCTAAAGGGTACGGTCCTGTGTACAGCCTACCGTTCACTCACTCTGATGAATTCATCAGCCGATTCGAATCTCCGGTCTTGAAGGAGAGAATATTCCATTTCTCATCAGAAACAATAAGATCTTTGAAATCAAAGGCTAATCAAGAATGCGGAACAACAACAACAACAACATTGATCTCTTCTTTTCAATCGTTAACCGCATTTATATGGAGATGCATCACAAGAGCAAGAAAATTACCATATGATTATGAAACTCGTTGCAGCTTTGCCGCTAACAATAGAACAAAAATTGATCCACCATTGTCTTTAAACTATTTTGGTAATTGCATTTCAGCTATAAGGTCGATGACCGTTAAATCAGGTGAACTACTTGAAAATGATTTTGGATGGGCAGCTTTGAAAATGCATGAAGCTGTAATTGGAAACACTAGCGAAGAGATCTCGGCGACAATCGAGGAATGGTTGAAATCATCTTTTGTTTTCCATCTAGAAACACTTTTGGGAGCGATGGTTGTTCACATTGGAAGCTCACCAAGGTTTAAGAAGTATGAATGCGAGTTTGGAATGGGAAAAGCGGTTGCGGTTAGAAGCGGTTATGGCGGTAAGTTTGATGGGAAGATATCAGCTTATGCAGGAAGAGAAGGAGGAGGAGGAAGCATAGATTTGGAAGTATGTCTTGTTCCAGAGTTTATGGAAGCCTTGGAATCAGATCAAGAGTTCATGTCTCTTGTCTCTTCTTGATCATATTCATATATGCTCTCATATCTCTAGATAAAGTTGTGTTTGTTGAGTTGCTGTTAAAATCCAATCATAATTATGTGACTATGTGTTATTCAGTTGATGACGATTGAATTTTTTTATCTGAAATCATGCATGTGTTATTTAGTTAATGGTTGATAGAACTAATTATTGTTATTCAATACTAATAACAAAGAAGATATTGTATGACCACTTGAGCAGCAGATCAGAGCTGGCTCTGAGTACCAGAAAGAAATTACCTGTGTGTGTGTATATTTATATATACATTATCATTGATGGTACCATTGATGATATCATTGATGGTACCATTGATGATATCATCAATATTGATGATGATAGCTAATTTTTTAAATATAATATTTATAAGAGTAAAAAGGAACATGATAAGAAGAAGAAGAAGATAATAGAAAAGCAAAAAAACATTGAAAGAAACAAAAAGAAGCAGCACTTTTATTTTCTTGAAAAAAAATGGATTCTTCATCGTCGGAAGTAAAGATTATCTCAGAATGCTTCGTCCAACCCAAAACTCTCCCTGAAAAATGGAAAGAGCCATACCATATAACACAATTTGAGCATGTGATGCTCTCAGTCCATTACATCCAAAAGGGTCTACTCTTTCTTAAGCCATCATTTTCTGAATCTGATGATGCAGTCAAACCAAAAGAGTTCATGGAGACTTTGCTGCAAAAGCTTAAAGACTCTCTAGCCACAACACTTGCCCATTTCTATCCACTCGCCGGTCGCCTCTCCACTTTGGAAACCGACAATCCAAGATCTCACTCTGTGTTTGTGGATTGTAATAACAGTCCTGGAGCTGGATTTATCTATGCTGAATCAGATCTAAGTGTCTCAGACATTGTTGGATCCAAGTATATTCCTTTGGTTGTTCAATCTTTCTTTGATCACCACAAAGCAGTGAATCTCGATGGTTACACCATGAGTCTCTTATCAGTCAAGGTACATTTTATTCATTCTTGTATATAAATATATGTCTCAAATTCATATTAGTTGTAGATTTTAACAGATTTTTAGTCATCAAAGGTAAAAAAAAAAAAAGGCTAAATCATTTTCTGGTTGTGTAGGTGACAGAATTGGTAGATGGACTGTTTATAGGATTGTCGATGAATCATTCGATTGGAGATGGAAGTTCCTTCTGGCAATTCTTCAACTCTTTGTCCGACATCTTTAATTCACAAGAAGAGACAACTGATAATAACAGCAACAGTTTGTTTTGTCTTAAGAATCCTCCAATCTTTCGTCAAGTGTCCGGTCCTTTTTACAGCCTTCCCTTTAGTCAACCTCATGAGTCCATGAGTAGATTCGAGCCTCCGGTTTTGAAGCAGAGAATGTTCCATTTCTCATCCGAAACAGTGAGATCGCTGAAATCAAAGGCTAATCAAGAATGTGGAACAACAAAGATCTCTTCTTTTCAGTCGTTAGCCGCATTTATATGGAGAAGCATTACAAGAGCAAGAAAATTACTAAATGATCATGAAACTACTTGCAGGTTTGCTGCTGGCAACAGATCAAGAATAAATCCACCATTGCCGACGAACTACTTTGGGGTTTCCATCTCTCTTGGCCAAGCAACTACTAAAACTGGTAATCTATTGGAGAATGAGTTTGGATGGGCTGCTTTGAAACTGCATCAAGCTGTAACCGAACACACTGGCGAAAAGATCTCTGCAGACATGGATCGATGGTTTAATTCTCCTTTGAAATTAGATGAATTTTTCAGTGCGAACGTTGTTCACATGGGAAGCTCTCCTAGGTTTAACAAGTACGGATGCGAGTTTGGGATGGGGAAAGCGGTTGCGGTTAGAAGCGGTTATGGCGGTAAGTACGACGGGAAGGTATCAGCTTATCCGGGAAGAGAAGGAGATGGAAGCATAGATTTGGAAGTATGTCTACTTCCAGAGTTTATGGAAGCTTTGGAATCAGATCAAGAGTTCATGTCTCTTGTCTCTTCTTCTTCTTCTTGATTCTATTCATATTTTCCAGACACAAAACTCCAAGTTATTCCTTATTTCAAACTGAAGCTTTCAAATGTTTCAACTAGTACTGTCTTTGTTAATTTCACAGGATTCTGTAGTCGTCGAGAATCTAATGTTTCAACTTTATTAATAATATCAGAATTAAAATATTAAAATCTATGTTCTCTTAGCAACAAATTTATCAGAATTCAGAAGAATGGAGAAGCTGACGAGTTTGGTTATGAACAGAGTTCCGGCTGCTTTACTTCCTTAGTAAACGGCGAGCCTGTTGGTTAGATTGCTTCACCCTAAAGTTAAGCTCCTCGACATCGTCTTGAAGATGGTCTAGTCCATTTTTTTGCCTGCGATTTCCATTTATAAACCAGTTTTATCGAGGAAGAAACGAGGAAATTCTTAGAGAATGTATATACATAGAGAGAGTTGATAGAAGATATGAGAGAGAACCTTTCGATTTCAGTTCCCATGTCGACAGCCATGTTTTTCAACTCACCAAGTAGATCACTCAGATCCGAAAGTCCTTCATCTTGCTTTGTTTTCTCCATCTGTTACATGCAACATGATTCTTAGAGACTTGGAAAACAAAACAAAAAACAGCTTTTGAAACCCCAGAGAAAATAGAGGGGGAGAATCCAAACCTCTACTTTCTGATAGGCATCAGCGGATTCAGGGAGCGGTTCACGGGTTCTTGATTGTGGTTTGGGTACATGGTTCAATCCCAGCTTTTCCCTAGCCTGTAAGTGGTCAACTCTTCTCTTTGGGGAATCACCTAGTCAGAAAAATGAAGAGTTAGAATGAAGCAATAAGCAAAAGACTTTCTTTTCTTTTCTTTTTTTTGTCAGAGAAGAGTAAACCTCTAGTTATGACAGGACCGGTTATAGAATGAGTCTTCTTTGGCTTCCAAGTCCTTGAGAAAATACCTCCGAGGCTTCCAAGAAGCTTCTCACCCTGAAACCAAACACAAAACATACA
>VBRH01000145.1:113067-125206 GCA_014578085.1 Cardamine resedifolia
ATAATAATAATAATTTTACCAAATGTATACGTATTTTATCTGTGTAAATTGTTTTTGGAGATAAAGATTTAGAACTTTGGGGAAACGTGTATTATTATCTTTATTTTAATTTAGGGATTTTTTGTCAACTTTTTAATATGGATTGCAGTACATATAATTGTAAAAAAAAAATACAATAATTTTACCAAATGTATACGTATTTTATCTGTGTAAATTGTTAAAACCATTATTTCAAAAATTTGCTTGAATTTTTTTTTAATCATTTGCAAATAAAAATTTGATATATTTCTTATCGTTTAATCATTCTTCTTTAACGTACATCATTATTTTATTGGTTAATGCAAATTCACTTTTATTGGAGAACAATTTCAATTTGTTGCAGTCGATATATGGACTTGTTAAAACACAAAAGATGAATGATTCATTATTCATCTGGATCTCGAGCTAAACCAGTAATAATACTTTCCAACGACTTTATTTCTATGTTCCAAGCAATTATGTACACTCAAGTAAAAACAAAAGGAAACAATCAATCTCTAAAGCTAAATCGAAGTTTAACCCAAACCTCTTTTGTTTGTGTCTCTAGCAATACTTCAAGTCTCTCGATTTTCTGACCATCCTGCGATTTTATGTGTAACAAAGATCCTGATTACGAATCACCAGCCAAACACGCAATCCGTCTTTCAATCACTCGAGTGGTTGCGATGCACACTTTCATCAGAAAAAGCCATGGATGAGACTAAGAAATGTGAAGATAAGTGGATTGGAAACATCAAAGCACAAGACTTTTTCATAACCCCGGAAGAGGCAGCGTTTCAGTGGAAGAGGTCTTGTTTGTCTCTATCTTGATCTTAACAACAGATGAAACAAAAGAACGGTTAGAGTCCTTCAGGGTTTAAAAGGAATCTTCCACTTTCGCATAAAATAACTAGTACCTGTGCTTCTAGCTCTGCTATTCTCTGTAATGATGCTTGTTCTATGCACACACGGCGATTGCGCTCCTCCTCGAGTAAACATGTCATCTTATACCTTAATTCAGCCATTTCTTGTGTAAGGTCTTCTGCTTCTTCCTTCGCCTTCAGTTTCTCCTGTTTCAATTCGTCCTGCACATACCAAAAATTGCAGGTAAACTAGTTGAAGCACTCTTTTTTTTCTGTAATGGTACCAAAAGCAGGAAAATAGAGTTCCTCAGTTTGTCAAAAAGTACTTTGAGTCGATTCACAAGATCTTCATGCTGCTGTATCTGTTTCGCCATTCCCTCCATTTGACCAATCAAATTCACATTCTGAGAAAGTTCTAGCTTCTTGATGATTGCATCAACACAATCGCTGTGAGACACAAAACCAACATTATTAGGAACAGGGATAGCTCAATTTGATGAGGTAATAAATAAGTCTTAAGCTGAAACTTACCGAACATCATCGGAGACCGGAAGCACATGGCTCAATTCAGTGAAGAAGCGACCTGCATTTAGAGGCTGTTCATCTTCACTCTCTAACCGTTCTTTACTACTTTGAAAAAAATCTTTGATACTCTTTTCAGAGGCAGTAAGGCTCTCCCTCAGCTTTTCGTTTTGCATCTTGACGTACTTGACATTCTCTTGTGCCCTTTGAGACTGAAACTGGGACTCTTCGACTATTCCTCTTAATTGATCTTTTTCTTGGATGCTTTCTTCTTGGATTTTCATTGCATCAACAAGTGCTTGCTCCAACGCTGCTATATCAAGCTTCATGCTTTCTATTTCGCATAAGGACTCTAACGTTAAGGATGATATAGTCTCCTCCAGTTTCTCTACAGAAAGAGATGAAAACTGTAGCTCTGTTTCTTTGCATTCGAGTTCTTGCAACAACAACAAATGCTCGGATTTACACATACACAACTCATCTCTCAAAGAGTTAACTTCTTCTTCCAAGTTCCCTGATTCAGCCAATTTGAATTCAAGATCGTGCAGACGTTCGTTGAGATAGTTCACTTCCTTGCTTCTGAAAATTTGTTGATCTCGCAAGTAGTCTACAAGGCGGAAGAAGAATATACTCTGAGACTTATTAGTTGAGAAAAAAATTAAATTGCTTGGCAAAATAGACATTACCAATTTCTTTATAGCAATTCAACAACTCTTTCTCCATTGTCCTAATTCTTGCTGTGTCTTCTAAGCGAGATTCTGATAATGACTTTGTGTGGAGTTCCAACCTCTGTGGTAAAGAGAAGATTAATGTCCGAGAACTCAACCAAGAGAATGAAAAAATAGTTTCACTATATTAAAGAAGAAGAAGAATATACTCTGACTAGTTCGATACTATGAGGCTGGGATTCTCTCAGCATGTCTTTCTCTTTCCTTAGCTGCCAATAACAAATCAAAGAGCACAAAACAAAACAAAACAAAAATCAACAATGAATATAGGAAGTGTATAACAATGCGAAGTGTTTACCTCCCTGCGTCTTGTCCCAATCTGCAGAAGGTCTTCAAGATCAAACGAGTTGTCGCAATCACTTCTGGAACTACAAGCCGAGCTACTGCTTCCCGAGAAACTTCCTGAGCTACTTGACATTTAAAGACAGAAATTACAACTGCCATAGCAATGAATCATTAGCAATAGGAATGGCTCAGCTTATCTTTCAACACAAATCAAAATTAGGCTTCAACAGTTACATGAGAAACAAGAGAAAGACGTCAAGTTTCACAGGTCCAATTATTCGCTAAATTTAGATGAAGGCTTTGACGTAATTTGGGAAAACAAAACTATACGACTAGAAAAGCAAATTTCAACAACCAAGGACAGAATTGCAGCTCATAGAGAGAACCTAAATAAAACCCATAAATCACAGCCAAGTCGTTTATTTACAGAGAATCGGAATCGGAAAAATCAAACAGGAGAATAAAATTGATGAAAATACAAGCGGAGGAAATGTTTTACCCTCTTGTCAGAGATGATTCAGACGGCGAATTTTGATCGGAGAGATAGGATTTTGAAAAATTGATGATCCTCCAATATTATTGTCTCTCGGTTTGTTCGAAACGATGTCAGACCAGATGAGTTAAAATGACCCTCCCTGCTTTCCTTTTTTTTAAACGATAACCGGGTCGAGTCGGGTCGGGTCGGCCAAAAATCCCAAAACTAGTTAATTATTTCGGATTTATATACTCTCACTCTGAGAGAGATTAGTGAACAGCAATGGCGGCCGTGGCAATACCTCAAGCCATTTCTCTTGCGAGGCTCTTCCTCGCGAAACCAATTTCAGGAGAAACCTTCTCCTTACTCCCTAGTTATCATCGGAAACCCTTCGTCGTCTTCTCTCTCCAGACTCAGTCTCCGGTAACCACGACACTCACTTCCAAAATCCCTAAAGATGTTCTGCAGCAAAGACTCTCCTTCACCATAGATTATCTCATCGACTCATGTGGGTTATCTCCAGATTGCGCCATCGTAGCAGCTCAGAAGCTTTTACTAGATTCTCCTGAACGACCCGACACAGTTGTAAACCTTCTTCGTGACCATGGATTCTCCACAGCTCAAATCTCCACTCTCGTCAAGAAACGTCCCGTTCTTTTATTAGCCAATGCTCAATCCGTACTCCTCCCGAAACTCCGATTCTTTCTCTCAATCGGCGTCTCTAAATCTTTACTCGCTCGAACCTTAGCTTCTGATCCCACCATTTTAACCAGAAGCCTTGTCAATCAGCTTATCCCTTCCTACAATTTCCTCAAAAGCGTTCTCGAAACCGACGAGAAGATCGTGGCGGCGCTGCGGAGGACGACTTGGGTTTTCCTAGAAGATCACACCAAGAACCTCGTCCCAAACATTAAGTATATGTCGGAGACAGGTGTTCCTGAGAAATGTATTAAACTGCTTCTCACGCATTTTCCTGAAGCTGTGATGCAAAAGAACCACATGTTCAGAGCAATTGCCGAGCAAGCGAAAAAGATGGGATTTAATCCTAAAAAATCAACCTTTGTGTTGGCTATTCACGCACTTTCTGGGAAAGGAAACAAATCGATATGGGACAAATGTTTTGAGGTTTACCAGAGATGGGGTTGGTCGGAAGATGACATAATGTGTGCATTCAAGAAGCACCCGCATTGTATGATGTTATCGGAGAGGAAGATAGATAGAACGATGGAGTTTCTTGTGAAAGAGATGAGTTTGGCGCCTAGATCAATCGCACAGTGTCCTGTGGTACTTTTCTTTAGCCTTGACAAGAGGATTATCCCAAGGTGTTTGGTCACTAAGGCTTTGGTGTCGAAAGGGCTTGTCAAGGAGGATTGGAGTTTGACGTCATTGTTGGTTCCTGTGGAGAAGGTCTTCTTGGACAAGCTTGTGATTAAGTACGAAGAGGAGTGTCCTGAGTTGATGGATGTGTATCGAAGATACACCAAACTCTGACTTTTCTTTTTGCCTAGACTGTTTCAATTGTCAAATTTCAGATGCTGAGACATGAGTCATTGTGAAAAGAGTGTAGTGTAATCCAATTTTGGTACTAGGGTTTTACAATTTCAAATGTCCACTTTTGGGTCTACGTTTTACATGTGTAATCAATTTCAAAAAGCATGTCTCATTTATAAAAAATGTGAAAAATCAGCATACAAGATCGAAAGCCAAGCAAGCCCAAAATGTGTTTTAACTTTTAAGATATAAAGGGCAAAATGTGTTGATCTCCTCAATATAAAAGGGCAAAAGCAAGAACTGCTTTGCCTATATGTATTGTATACACACACACAGAGATACATATACACACACATACACGCCTTCATATATTATATGTACGTACATGCGTGGATGTGTATTTGTTCATAAGAATTTGAGTCACAGTAACAGAGATTCTAAATCTTGCAGAAAAAGAGAGATGGAGAGAGTTTTACAACAACATTTCTTACACAAGATCCTCATTCACCAATCCGACCTGCCAAAAAACGAATCTTTTATCATCAGTAATGATTCAGTACAGAGAGACTAATACCATATCTATCTATATTCCTGAATTAACTTACGAACTAAGGAGATGTGAAGACAGTTTTCATTTATCAACCCCAACATCAAGTCCTTTAGAGCCCATCATCACATTCGAATCGATTTGCTTATCAAATTTCTTCTTTCTCCTCTCTTCAAATTCTTGGTATCCTTCCATCTATCCATATATGTATATAACGTTATGTTACACAAAATCCTATCCAAAGAACTTTAAAAAAGTGTTCTTCGGGGTTATTGACTTACCAGCTGAAACTGATCCATAGAAATGAGATTGTTATGCAAAGAAAGATTTTGCAGGCTCTTGCAATGTATCAGCAATCCATCTGGAATCTGGAAAACCATAAATGTTACAGATTTCACAGGAATACAGATTCAATGAACCAAAAAAAGTTATAAGGGTGAAGAAACAAAGCACAGTTCAATCGCTCTACCTGGTTCACTTGATTGTTGTCTAAGCAAAGCGACTTTAACTGAAACAGATTGCAGAGTGATGCAGGAAGCTCTTCAACAACGTTATCTGCAAGGCTATCCCGAATCACGATTAACACAACCACAGGAAAGTGAAAAACAAAATGTCATAGAAAAAAAAAAAAACGTATCATTGGGTTCCCAAAGAGTTTTTGATGTTGTTGAATCACAAAACATACGAAAACGTAATAAAAAAAAAATAATAATAAAAAAAAAAAAGGCGAAACTAGAAACATACCATTAGCCTGTAATTCTTCTAAAGAAGCACAGCTCCCTACTGATTCTGGAAGGGATTTCAATCTGTTATTTGAGACATTCAACAGCACTAGCTGCGTTTCATAAGATAAAGCCAATTAATTATACCAGGCAAATCCTTGAGTTATGCTTTGATCAATGAAGTCACTTACATTTCGCAGACTACCAATAGTATCAGGCAAGTATATGAGCATATTTCTTGAGATTGATAGTTGCTCAAGCCTTACCAACTGACCCACTGGAACAAAAAAAGATGAATATTATCATAAATAAAGACACAATTTGTGTTAAAATGGACAAAACAGTGTACTTATATTGAAGAGAAGCTTACATTCATCAGGCAAACAGCTGATGCGGTTTCCATCAAGCATCAAAACTTTGAGAGATTGAAGTTTCCCTAGATTTCCCGGAAGGCGCTCAACTAGATTATCAGCTATTAACTGCCAAAATTCAGTATTAATATTGAACCATTAACATTTTCAAGAGAATGATGGGAAACAGTAAAAATCCACAGCAAGTACTACTGCAATCAATGAATCTTTTTGATAATGTACAGAGAGGAAAAGTTTTCTCACCAAACGCTGCATATTGATTAACTTGCTGATTTCTCCAGGAACATCAGCTGCATAAGTGATCAAATACAAAAGTCCTTCAACTACTAATCTTAACACGTGGATGAAGAAAGCAATCAAAATGAAGCAAAAACTATACCAATCTTATTATGTGTTAGATCGAGTGTTCGCACTGCTCTCTCCATTTCAATCACCTCATCAGGAAATGTCTGCTCAACAAATATCAAGAGATAATCAAACAATCCACTGAAACCACCCATAAAAAAAAAAACCTAAAACAAATTCAAATACTTCATTCATGACCCAACCAACAAAGTTTGGTGCTTTTTGTCTAATCAAACTCTCTCAAATCATTTCATCTCTTTGGGTCTCTAAATAACTCAAACAAGAGAACATAACACACAGAGGATAAACATCTCTACAACCTCATATGAATATACAGAGACAGATACGAAACAAGTCTATCTATCAATTCCATAGGATTCTTCGATGATTTTTTTTTCCCAGTAAAAGAGATAAAAGTGGAGACGATTATTACCTTCAATTTAGCGTCGCGAAGACCAACAATGCCGGTAGATCGCCACCGCGAGATCCGATTAGCCTTTGAACCTCCAGCTGTATTGCTCGTGCAACACCCCATTTTTGTGCTTTTGATTCTTCGTCGATCGTCGCAATAGATTTGATTAGATTATTAGAAGAAAAATAATATGGAAATGAAAAATTCTCCAAGCCCAGAAAGTTTCAAAGGAATCTGACTGCCAAAAGAGGTAGCTTTTCGGGTAAATCCTTTTACGAATTTTGATCGAGGTTTAGGTGAGGGTCAAGGTCTCTCTCGCGGGTTAATATATATAAAGAAGACAAATTGGTTATGAAAAAAATAAATATATAAATTGAAACAGTAAAAACCCTAAATTGGATCAAAGTACTTAGCTTTAGAAGAGCCCGGAAACAAACAAAAATCAACAGAGACACTTTCATCGATCCTCGACGATTTCAAGCCCCAAGACTTGTATTGTTTGAATTCATCTGCAGATTGTTTACTGGTTGGTATTGGTGATTCACGCCCATTACAATGTACAGTAATCAAATCGAGGTAAATTTCGGATTTTTTTGTTACCGAAGAGTCAATTTTGAAAAACCTTAACATGTCTTTTTATTGTTTTTTTTGTTTGTTAAGTCCTGGTTCTAATAAATGATAGTGTTGTTAAAACAACGTATGATACGAAGTGAATAGAGAGACAAACATTAACAGAAAGTTATCTTCAGTAAAAGGAAGAGTTTTATCACAAGGAACTCGTTTTGTTTACTTTTAATCATTAACCCCTTCCTCAAGTAACTGCAGGCATATCAGGCACGAATACAATGGAATGGTCGGACAAAAAATTTATGTCCGATACAAAAATCGTACCAAACATTTAAGAGCTCAAACTCAGACCAGACAAATTAATTTGATATGAAATCCAAAATGTGTAGTCACAAATGAAGAACAGGCCTTCTTCATAATATATATATATATATGATTCTTCTGGTATATATAAAAAAAACCCATTATATTATATAAAAATATAAGAAATAAGATAGATAATTTAACATATTAGTTTCATTCATGTCACGACTCCTGACACTACTACACTATGAGGGTAGCCAAAAATCTTGGAACCGGAATCCACTTCTTGGTTCCTTTTTCCTTTTTTCCTACTTCCACACAGAACCCGCTTTTTCATTCAGCGGGTTTTGATCTCGAGAACTTTCTAACATCACCTTCGTTAGACAGGTACGAGATATGTAGATACACATACTTGTAAATATTCTGATGAGACATTAACTAACCAGTGATGGTTGATTGGTTGTTGAAGAGGAAGGTTTTGTCTTTTGTCTTTCTTTTTTTCCTGTTTTAAGTTAGCCGTAGAGCCATTTCTTGAAGCAGAGTTCGTTTCTGTGAAGCGTTTATCACTTGATTTGTTTCTGCGTTCTCTAACACGTCTGTGATTATAGCAGCTGCATGACCCAGTGGTTCCTCTGCAGCTCTCTTTAGCATGAAAGCCTGTTGCAAATGAGAAACCAAAGATCAGTTTAACAAAAAAAAAAATGGTGAGTTAAGATAAAACAAAAAGACCACAAACTTTTACAATCTAGTGCAACTTTTTTTGTCAGTAAACAACTCGGTTCAAATCTACAATCTTAGTTAGGGAAGTGGAGTGAAGAACCTGGCCATGGTGTGATATGGTTAAGGTACATGGTTGCTGAAACCAAGGTTCCCCATCAATTTGCACGGGCAAAGGTGCACAAAGTTGTATCTTGACTGATTGCCCCTGAGCTAGCCTTCTCGCACGTGACAACCCCACCTGAAGATGTATTAAAAAATATATATATATCAATTGATCTTTGCTTTCAGGTTAGCGGTCAAATGGGTCAACAGATCAAATATAATGCAAATATAACCTGAAGTTTTCCAAGGTGCCATGTTCCAGATATACTCACGACTTCTACTATCTTGTCATGCATAGATTGTGGATCAAAGTTTTCATATGTTTCATCTTCGTTCTGCCATAAATCTACTCCTCCCATATAACTTCCAATGTTTGCAACAAGTATACCTTCCGCATCCTTAAGAGATTTAGAATGGAGAAGTTAGAGCATTGTTTGCAACAAGAATACCTTCCGCAACAAGCAAGTTTTTTCTGTTAGGTATCTGTGACTCACCTCAGGAACCTCGATGTCAACACCATCCACCTCAACTCGAACTTGCCAAGGGAAATCTTCGAATGTTCGGTCCATTATACTCCTTGCACCTTCTCTAGCGTAGAGAACTTTATTCATAAACTGCACATGGAGAACATTCAAATAATAATATCAGTTTCATGGACTAAGGATTAATAATACAACGTCGCTACAATAATGCCAGTTAAAGTCATGATTCTGAAAGGTATAAGTACAGTTTTCCTGAGGTTATATCAATTCAGGTTTATTTGGTTACCTGGCTATAAAATCTCTCTGGATTCTCTTCCCGTAAATTGTGAATATCAAGGGCAACCTTCGCATCACATCCAACTCCTGTTAAGATTTGCAAAGTTAGCAAAAATTTATAGACTTTGGATTTCAGGACAGCAGTCAAATCATTACTAAGGATCTAAACACATCACAATGGGAATTGTTCAAACTAAACCTCAAGCATAAAATTATAAAAAAGAGCCTATGTCCTTCACAATTTTAATTACATGGATTTCAAATGCAAAGTGCAATGGTGACTGTAAATAATTTTAACCCAGAGATATGCAAAGTCCTCATAAGAGTATTATGTATGAAAAAGAAGTTGCAAACAGAACTAACATATGGAACTGACATCAGATACGTTGAATACAAATGAAGCAGCTCCACTACTTCAAAGGTTAGCAACCTCACATTTAATTGAAATAATATCAAAAGCAAAGTTTCGAACATTTTCACCTAGAGGTTTTGAAGTTCACTGACCTATATAATTGTTCATATATTTTGGCGGCAGGAGTTGCTTTCCTTGTTGATTCAGAATCGATACTTTCCAACGATCAAGGACAGTGACTGCAGCATGCTCTATGTTCTGTAATACTGTACATAAGCCTCCTTGTCTCTCAACAGAACCCAAACCACCACCCCAATTCAATACTCGGGCAAGATCATTCCCAGTTCCAGCAGGCAGGATAGCAACTGCAGGAGGAGAGACAAAATTCTGTTTGTCTATGGCATCCAATACCCAACCAGCAGTGCCATCTCCACCACAAACAAGAACTCTAAAGTGAGGAACCTTCCTGAAGAGGAAAAGTCCCACTTCTGGTCCCTGCACTGAACTCAATTCACATACCTGCAAGAAAAAGCTCCATCAATAAAAACTTCAAGACTACAACAAGTTAAAAATGCATTGAAACCGTCCACAGATATAAGTCCGTGACGAGTTTTCAGGACAGTATACTCTACCTGTACGGGGTTTAGAAGCAGATGAAGGCGCTGACGAAGGGAATCACCTCGTTGAGCACCACTCTTCTTGTTAATAAAAACCAACAACGGTCTTGCATCTGGAGGCAAATCCGCTAGCTCATACTTAAGTTTTGACCTTAGTGCCTGATGTTCATCCTTCTGACCAAAAGACCCGCTTCTTTTAACACTTAGCTTCTTTTCCAGCTTGCCATTGCTGTCACTATCGCCGTGAGAGGAACCCCCATTCATAAGGCCGGTAGAATTTTCCAGTACGGCAAGGGAGCCATTAACAGTTGGACCTGTTTCAGCTGTGCTTTCTGTCGATTCATCACAATTGCTACCACTATTACCTGTGTCAGCTGAAGTTTCATTAGCTTGCTTGTACTTTTTGCTTTGACTTCTGATAGTGGCACGGACTGTTGATGCAAGTTCATTTGCACCATGAGTAATTGTGCTCAGAAATCCTCCAGAGGGATTCCGCGTCAATTCCTTAACGTAGAGAGGGCACAATATTAACCTTCTAAGCGGGCCTAAATCACAAACGTCACCTGTTTCATTTGACATATTACTGTGACAGTCAACATGCACAAGACGTTGACACCACAAACAGCACCATATAGGAGAACCCCCAAGAAAGGAACTACTACATGACTCGTCACAGTAGCTACAAAACGAGGAATCATCAGGCTGATCAGCCCCTTCTGTCCACCGCACTGCCCACTGGTGCACCACATGTTCAAATCCAATCATGGAGACACACTTGCAATCTTTAGGCGCATTTGAAGAACAGTTAAAATGGGCTGCTGCTCCACAGATTGTGCACCTGTGGAAAAAACTTTCTGAAGCTACAATCGCCTGAGACGGTGACATGGACTTCAAGCATACACAACAGTTCAAGTTCTTTGCACGCGATATAGGGTCAAGTTCCCAGCTATGTGGGGCAACAGGAGTCTTATGTCTTGCTTTCGGGTTTTTCTTTGACCTGGCTATGGCTTTCGTCCAACTTAAGTTGATATTTCTTCGCCATTGAAAAGCAGTGTAGGCAATGGTCAAAATACCAACAAGGGCAGCAACAAAACAAGAGAACATTAAACCGCGAGACTCATACGTTTCAAATGGATTCTTGCTGTTCCAACTAGGAAAGAACATCCCCAATTCTCCATCGTCTTCCATTTATCTATGTTGCAACTCTACAAGTGTGAAAAATCCTTGATGTTCGAGCCAATCAGAAGTCCCAAAAGGTTCTTAGTCTAAGTCAGGTCCAGACACAGCTCATCAAAAAATCTTCTTCAAACTCCATATCCTCATCATCCATCATCCATATAACCTGGATACGCTCTGAACAAGCTATGTCGTAGACTACAGTCACACTTCAACTATAGAAGGAAAACTCTTCTGCCCTGTTCAGAAAAAAGTACCTGTCATCCAACCACGTTAAAAACAATCGCTTTCATAAGAAACAAAAACAAAACATAATATCACAAATTTCCCCAAAGTAACGCCCAGAACAATGTTACAACTTACAACTAGAAATATAAATGTTTGGTCATTCCCTTTACTCAGATTCAAACTTTATTCATTGTATTTGACTCAGATTCAGACTTCAATCAAACAGGGAAGAGTTCCCCACTAAAACTATGAATCTTAATCAAGCTTGGACTACTCCTTCCTAAAATCAGTATGTAACCAACCTTCCTCAACTTACTCTGCTCATTATCCTACATATTATAAGAGGGAAACAATCTTTGAGCTTGCATTTAATTTTTTTTAAACTCAAGTGAAAAATCTACTCAGATCACAAAATTCCAAAATCTCCCATAAAAAAATGAAAAGAAACAAAAATACAACTTTCTCTCTGTCCGCGAAGATCCAATGGAAAAAAAAAATTGTAATCTAGAATCCAAAAAAAAAAAAAGAGGAAAAGGC
>VBRH01000145.1:125262-150651 GCA_014578085.1 Cardamine resedifolia
AAAAACGGTAGAAAACCCTAACCTTCAGAAGCGAGAGAGAAGAAGAAGAAGAAGAAGAAGAGATGAGCAAATAAAAAGACCCTAGAGATTTTAACCAAGCGATGCGAATTGCGAAGGCTATTGAGAAAACAACAATCGACGCAGCAAGCACGAACCTTTTACTCAACCGAAATTCCCAAATCCAAAATATTTTTTGAAAAGCAGATGCTTTCGAATTTTTATATATAAATAAATCTTTCTTTGATTTATTCGCTCAGACTCCGACAATATATATTTTCTCCTGATCTATAGTTTATACGAAAAAATAACAAGTATTTGTGAAAGAGAAAGATTCTGGGCGAAAAGGAGGGTTAGTTTACCGTATCCGAGATACACGGAAGGGCCACGTAGGATAAATGAATCTCGGATTTCGGATTGCCACGTGGTCAAACATTTTCTGTCGGTAAAGGGCCCAGGCCCATTACTGTCATGAGACGATTCGAAACTGGTTCAGCATTTACGATATTGACCCACTCAAACACACAATTTTAAGGAAGAGTTGTCCAAATGATTTTAGAAACAAAAAAAACAATTATTTTTTGTTTGGCATCGTTTGGTACCCAAATGAATTTTGATTGCATTGTTTTGTCACTTCGATTTCTAAAATAATTTATTTATAATATTTTTGCTAAATGAGGTACATTTTTATCTGACATGATGTGATTGTAGAAAAAAGCGCTCATGTGTAAGTTGGCATAATTCTCAACTCTTACAAATATCTAGCTATCATTGTAATTTTTCCTTTTTTTAAGTAAAGATCTTTAATTGTTTTTTTTCTTTTTGGACGAAATCTTATTTTGTAATCTTACAACCGTTTGTTATTACAGAAAATATGTCATGATTCAAGTCTTAAACTCAAGATATCCCCTCAAAATACAGGTGTACTCCTAGCACACTACCACAAAAGATTTGAGAAATCTAGTACTTCATCTGTTTCTAAAAGCTATCATCTTTATTTTATTTTACAAAGATTTATTTTCAAGTTTTTTCTTTATTTTTATTAATAAATTGTAAATTTCAAGATGTAAAGATTAAAAATAATTATTTTTATAATATTATTATTAGTTTATAACTAATAGAATACTTTTTGGTGAAAGAAATAAAATATTTAAAAATAGTAATGATTGTTTTTTTAATTTATATAAAATTACTTAACATCAATCTATTAATAATAGAGGGAATAAATCTATTGATCAGAGTTCCATTTCAACGCCTAAAAATAGCTTGATCAATATTCGAAGCAAATCCGACGGTAAACATTTACTGACACACGAAATGATGACGATGACGTTGGTTAGTAAACATTAGGCGCATATCTTTCCTTTCTGGATATCAAATCTTACTCATAGAAAATCATAGTGTCTTTGTTCCTTAAAAATTCATTTTTAAGCTTTTATACATATATTAAAAATCTTTTTGCATAATCTAAAATATACCATTTTTTTCTTTTCATTTAATTTTAATTTTTTTTTAGAGACCATGGATTAGCATTAGAAGGTTTCGTTAGTTAATTGTAAGGTAGACCCGTGTTGTCCTTTGTGACTAGCTTTATTCACATTGATGTGATAGTAATTTTGGCAAGTTCATTTTCTCTCTAACGTTTCAAGTTTTTTTATCTTTCTTTCGTCGTTTGTAGTTTATATTACTTTTTTTAAGTTTTTTTATAATTTAAAGCTTTCGTTTCTCTCTTTTGGGCTGTTAGTCTTCGAGAATTTTTAATTTTTCCGTCGACATCTGAATCTCAACAATATAACATTTCTTTGCTATATTAATAAAAAAAAATAGATGAAAAAAAAACCCCAATTAATAGAAGCAAAACAAAAAATATAACATAATTTTTGTATTGAAAATATATAACATCTTTCTAAAACAAATTTTTTTTCTTAAAACATCCATCTTAACCGGAGAGAGTACATATATAATCAAAGAACCACACAATTCTCATTCCTTCTCTCCACAACGACACCTACAATGTCTTCTCCAAACCCCACAATCTCTCCCGTTTATCCAGCTCCAGCTCCGGAGAATAACCATGTCTCCGTCGTAGCCAGACAAGCTCTAAGCCCACCCTCACATTTTTTCTTTCCTCGCAATCCTTCTCCTCGTTATTACTACTTCTCGGCGCCACCGCCGATTTACTTCTTCTCCGACAGTTGTCTCCCTCCTCCTCCTTCAATATGGCTATATTATCCTCTTTTGTTTATTAACCCTAACCCTAATAGTCCCCATGAGCCTATTCAAGAACTTCCTCATCCTTACACTCCAAACCCTAGTCAAGAGCTGTCTCCTCCATCGACTAGTTGTAGAAGGGCTACTGACCGGAGTGGTTACGGACGGGGTAAGAACGTGACATGGAGGAGAAGGATCAGACATCAAGTTGAATCCAACGGCGATCATATCACAACTGTCATGCTTCGCAACATACCGAACCGATACACGTACGTGTATATATTAGTTATATTCTATTAGTCTCCTTGATTATATAACCAGACGAATATATGTTTTGTTTCCTATCAGGATGTGATACATATAAAATTTAATTTTATGTTACGGTGATGTTATGATGATGCATATATATTGAAGCTTATATATAAGTATAATATTTGCAGGAGAGAAATGATGATTGAGTTCATGGATGAGCAGTGTGAAAAGGCAAACAAAAATGAGAAAGATGAAGAGTGTTCAATATCAGCCTATGACTTCGTCTATCTTCCAATCGACTTCAGGTAAAATTTTCTCGTTATTAACTTTATCATCATTCATTAGTTTCATCATCTTTGTTTTAATCTTTATATATACATATATATATACATATAAACGTGTGTGTGTAAGAAAGAGGAACGAAGCAATGATGCTATACAAATCTTGGACATGATAATCGATAATCATTGATTATCTGCATGATGTAACAACTTGCAAGAATTACATTATGAAAATGTTGCAATATTTATTTTTGCATGAATTGTTTGTAATTTAACAATGTCATAATTCAGCTTCCCATTTTTTGCTTGAACATAAAACTAACTAAATAAATGATATACCCAAAGGAACAGAACTAAGATGAACAAAGGGTATGCTTTTGTGAACTTCACAAATGCCAAAGCAGTGTCGAAGTTCAAGGATGCTTGCAATCACAAGCCATGGTCTTGTTTCCAGTCAAAAAAGGTTCTCGAAATTACTTCTGCTAGGATTCAGGCTAGTCTCTACTCCTTCATCTAGATTTATAAAAAATATCTATGTATGTATCTTATTTTTAACATTTGTGAGTAGGGCAAAGATGAGCTGGTGAAACATTTCCAGCAAATGACATATCCGGCTGAGGCGTACGGTGCGGTATGTTTCAGCCCAGCTCGTACCGGACCAAAGAATACAGTGCAAACCACTATGGTCGGTAAATGCACTGAACCAATGAGTTCGGTTTAGTCTTTTCATATATATATCATGCTATATATTTAGGATAATGAATAATAAATGTGTGTGTAATGGTGAACATCAAATTGGGATGAAAAAGAAAAGACTCAGACACCGAACCAAATCCAAGTAAAACTCTGAAATGGTTAGTTTTGGATTTGGTTTTTGATGTGTGTGAATCTTGACTTTTTCATGAGTGTTATGTCTAAGGAGTCTACCTGTTTCTCTGATCTCTCTATGTTTGTTGAACCTGTTGATGTTTATAAATATATAAATATGGTTTTTCTCTTTTTTGTTCGTGTGTTAAAATTAGTTGAATTTGTTTTGTTTAAACCAGTTCATACTCAAGTTAAGATGTGACAAATATATCTTCTTGTGTCGACGGTGGATATTTAAGATATTACGACCTTTGGAATCTGGAACCTACAAACAAAGTTTCTTACTCGACCTTTGTGGTATAAATGTAGTAACTTTTTGAGGAGGAGTTTGCGGTTTTGTCAATCCTTAAAAGGAAATAACGAACACATATTTATTTGTATTTGTAATGTGAACTGTTTTGATCCTATTTAATCAAATCGTATAGGAAAGCTGCAATAGGCACTAGCTATTCTGTTCTTTCTTTTCTTCCAGTATTTATTGAGCCGAAACCATCATTGTTGTTGGTTTGGGTGACGAAGATTTTGCAATATAGTATATTTTGACAGAAAAATAAAAAAAAAAATCTTGCAATAGATATTTTGACAGAAAAAAAATAAAAAGATCTTCGTTTATTGGAGAATGGAGCGAGAAGAGACACATTTGTTCATTGTGTGCAGTCCTACAAATAATGACCCAAAAGGCTACTTTTTTGTTTGTTGTTATCTTTTCTCTCTTTCTTTTCTTTCTAACTCTTCATGTTATCTTTTTATAGACATCTAAACTTATGTGACCGTATTTGGGATTGATAGAAGGATTGAGGATTCATTAAGGGATTTAGGAATTAGGGTTTATTTATTTTTTTAAAATGTATTTTGAGTTGATGTATGAGTGTTGTTTTGATATATTAATTAAAGACTTGAAAGAACACTAAATCTTAAACATTTAAATTTAACGACTTAAAATTTATAGTGTTAAACATATCTTAAATAAACTCCTCCCATTTATGCATAGGCTCAAATTTTTAATTCAAATCACTTAGAATTTATTCAAAAATTTAAATCATTTTTAAAAATTAATACATTATCGATACACATCATATCTATCATATCTCGTTAAATTTCTATGCTTCTTATCTCTCAATCACATATGTATAGTTAAAAAACTTTGTTTTTTTATGTCTTGTCACAAGTTGCATTATAACTAAATACAAGAGAAAGTTATATATACCATATTAGGCTCAGAAAGTTTGGATCTCTAAAACTACCAAAATTTTGCCTAATTTGGATAAAGATAAAGTTTGAGAATTTATATTTCATACAATTGACTTTGACCCAAAAAAAAAATTTCATATAATTGACTAATTCAGATACAAAACGGGTATAGTTATTTCAACAAATATGGGTATACGATGATTATATGAGTTCGAGCCGGCTACAGGTCGGTTTAGTTAAACCCATCCGGCACAATCGTAACTTCGCCATTTGAAGTTTTGAGGCTTTAGTCTCGTTGGCTGTGGCTATACGACCGTAAAATGAGGAGAGGGGCAAAAGAGAATAATCATTAAAGAACGAATCAAAACAAAAAAGAGAGTGAAAGCTACAACAAGTGAACCCACTCCAAGAACTATCTCAACAATAAACACCTTTGAAACTCAAAGAGTTTGTCACAAGTTTAGCAAGCTCGAGCCATTAGAGAGCGACTGCAATCCTTCCAGCTACTTGGTCAAGATCCCTTTGTCCATTCGATGCGATTTTCCTTCCACTGGTTACATGACAAGCCAATAAACATGATCAGCATTACCGAACAAAGATGTGTCCAAGTCTCAAATCACACACGTAAAAAAGTTTTATTATCTATCAATCTAAAGCTAGATATGTTCCCCACTCCTATCGTCCCTTATTTTATACCATGGTTTTAATATAAACAAGGGGAAAACCTAGTAACCCCTAAGTGTCGAGGTCAACAATATTCAGTCTGAAGTTGCTGAAGAATGTGACGACCAACACAGCCATTGCTTTTGCAGAAGTGAGGGGGACGGCTTCCGTTCCTCTTGCTCCCTCCGTATATCCTACGTAACGAACCAACCCCAAGACCACCTCTCAAGTAGACTTTTCTAGCCATGGAAGGTAACAAATGAAATGCATCATCCCTCATAAGGATCTATGTATACTACAAAAGATAAAAGATGATTTTGACACAAGAGTTTGTTAGCATACCAGCTCTGATGTAGTACCAGTCAGGATCATATGGGGCAAGCTCTTTTAACTTACCAGTCTTGACAATGTCGGTCCATGGAGGCAGCTCAATCTACATGAAAGGACCAGTTTAGAGCAAAGGAAACACAGATGTAGGCATTTAATTTAATTAGGGTTTTGAGAAGTTTTCGGCCCATTTATTATGGCCCGCTATTGTATTTTGCAGTTTAAGTATGTCGAAGACGAGCGAGAACGGTGTCGTTTTGACGTTTCGGTGGGTTTGGTTATAATGGTCTTGTCACTGGCCCACTCTACAACCACTCTCGTCTAAACCCTCTTGATTCGAAAGAGAGTTTTGATTGACGAGCCATCTGCTTTGGACCCGAGCCTCGGATTCGCTTCCGCACCCGAACCTCCGTTTTGCTCCTGCGCTCGCCGTTGAAAATTTTCGCACTGCTTTCGATCACTTTATCTCTCTCTCTCTCTTCCATGGTTTCGTTAATTCTTGGATTCGAAAACCCTAACTTATTCTTGGATATTGAGGTCGGAGAAGAAAGTTTTTCAGGCGTCCATTTGTTGTACGGCTAAAGGGGGAAGCAAGTGTAAGTTCACACTTCTCTTTCCCTTTGTGGAAACCCTAATTTTTTTAATATCTCCTCAAAGGAATGATTTTTACCCCATTCTTGGAGCGTGTCGGTAGGATTGAAGTCTAAGGGCTCTCGTTTGAGCTTCGATTCTCGGTTATGGTAATGCTCATGTTAATCAGAGCTTCGATTTGGAGTGAAATTGTGTTGCGACAATTTTTATCTCGATTTGGTTTTGCGAGATTTCCAAGAAATTCTGTAAATTTTATAAATTAGCTTAATTTTCAGCTGCCATCAAGGGTTTGTAGTGGTGAAATGGGAATTCAGCTGTTTTATTTGTTGAAGGAACTTGATGACATTCACTGCAAATGAGCTCTCGAGTTTATTGGATTAGTTGTGCAGATGAAGTGTCTTCTAGTTTCAAAGTTGATTGGGTTGGGAGCTTAGGATTTGGCTTAGTGGTCTCTTAGACGTCAGTACACAGTTTCCCATTTAAAGGATACAATGCTGATTCAGGTTTCCTTGTAACCAGAGGGCGTTGCATCAATTCTCAAAGTTTAAAGTCTCGCTTCGCTGGTCTGTGGGTATTTCAACTTTGCTGAAACCCAAAATGATCTTGCCTGATGGTTTTCCTTTGATGTGGTTTTGTTTCCTATTTCTAGAAACAACGTTTGTTTTAGCTTTCTCTTGAATCAATGGTATCTACTGTTTTTGTTTTACTTTTTGGGTTCAACTTTAATTTGCAGTGTCTATTTTGTGTGTTTAACAGGAAATTCTTCAAGTGTTCATAGCATGTCAGTTGGAGCTAGCTCATGAATTCTCGGGAAAATCTGATAAAGGTGTTTAAAAGCTCTCTAATTTCTTTTACATTCGAATTTTAGATCAGAGTAGACACAATCTTAAACTCGTTTCTGTTTATTTTTGAGGTGCAGATATTTAAAAATAATTTATAATCTATGCCTGGAAACGAATTTGGAGAGAAGATCCACAATTTCTTTGAACAGGAGGGCCTATCTCAAGACCAGCATCAGTCTCAGGTTGGTGACGGAAGCTGGTCCAGATTTAGTAATGGTGTAGTCAGCAACCAGGGGCAGATAAACCCATCCCTAATTGCCAATCTGAAGAGTTATAGCACTCAACAAGGTATGGATTTTTGTCTCCTTACGACAGGGAATTCCACAACTTATGCTCTACATATATGTTTAATTTCATAGCTTCTAGCTTATTATGCTGGATGTTGCTCTGGTTGTTAGCTTTTAAACGTAGCTTTCTTGCTTATTCCAGTTGATCCCGAGAGAGCTCAGTCTTCAAATTCACAACATGGTTTGAATTTTACTCAGCAGCGTATGAGGTCTGAGTTCTCCAGAAGTGCATTGCAACAACACCAGCAACCCACAAATGGTTACATGCATGGGAACCTAGTATTACAGGCATCGCTAAATGAGGCAAACTTTTTGGGAGTGGATGTAGAATCTAGTAGGGATATGTTGTCAGCGAGAGGATTCACTCCAGATCTTCATAAAATTCCTATGAGGTTTGAGATGGGAGAATCTCCGGTTAATTTTGATTTCTTTGGTGGTCAACAACAATTGAACAGCCAGCACCCTGGTATGCTCCAGCCTTTTCCAAGGCAGCAGATGACATTCAATGATATGCATCTACTAAAGCAGCATGTTATGGCTAAGCAAATGCATGAATATCAAATGCAACAACAACTTCAAAAGCAACAGCTAGAGGCCAGGCAGCTCAATTCTATGAATTCAAATGCAGTAAATGGAAGTCGCTCTAGTGATAATCAGTCACATCCTTTGATTAATGGTATCCCTCTTCAGGATGCGTCTAGTAATTGTTGGCAGCCTGATCTTATGACTGGAAATACAAACTGGATGCATCGTGGCATCTCGCCAGTTGTTCAAGGTTCATCCAGTGGGCTCATGATTACCCCTGAGCACGGGCAGGCGAACTTAGTGGCACAACAATTTGAACCTTCCTTGTATGGTATGCCTGTTGGTGGGACAAATGCACCTCAAAATGCCTTTTCTTCTGTCCAGATGAACATGTTAGCTGCCCAGCATGGTTCTGCAAACAGGAGTTCCTCTTTGACCAATCAGCCAACTTCATTTCTGAATCAAGGTGATGTACAGGAGAGTCATATGCTCCCTAGATCCACATACCATGAGAAACTATTTTTCTCCCATACATCAGTTCCAGGTTCAAATAATAGGCCCAACGTTGAAAGTTTACAGCAAGATGGTTCCCATAATAGGAACATTTCAGTGCAGGAGAAATTTGGTCAGGTGGATGGTTTATCAGAAAAATCATTCGTGAAAGTGCCTGAACATATAAATACATTGCAGAAGTCGACAACATTAGATCCAACAGAAGAAAAGATTTTGTTCGGTTCGGATGACAATTTGTGGGAAGCATTTGGAAACAGCACTGATATGAGCTTGACAGGAAATCTTAGTTCTGACCTTTTTGATGCATGCCCCTCATTGCAAAGTGGGAGTTGGAGTGCTCTTATGCAATCTGCAGTAGCAGAAACATCCAGTGATGATGCAGGCGTACAGGGTTGGGCCAATAACAATACTGGCCCACATGCTGGTAGCAAGGTCCAGGATTTGGGTGTCAAGACTTCGAATGCTTTAAGTGAGAGACTCCATAGTGATTCTACTCGGGCAGCTGTTCAACATTTGCATGACAAAGGAAATTATGTTTCAGATCATGGTCTGTTGGAGAAGCCAATGGCTCAACGCAGTCAAATGGCTGGAAATATGTTTCATCCTTCAAGTTCTAGTATTGATGGAGAGAATAATTCGTGTTCTGTTCGAAAGAATGAGGGTATTGAAGATAGGTTTGGTATCTGGAAAGCTGCTTCTAATCCACAGTTTGCTGCTCCGATTGAACAGAAGAATCATTTCACACAAAATCCACAAATGCAAAGGGAAAACTATGTATTTGGCATCTCCGGTGCAGGAAATGATTCTAGCGCATCTAGGGGGGATGTCCAGGGAAATATCCAACAGCATTTGAATAATAACTCTGTGGAGAAAGCTATCCCTCAACTAAAACCTAGGGACGGCAGTCAAATTCTTGAGTCATATGTGAATAATAATGCTGGTGAAGTCATGGCTGAATCAAATAAAATGGGGAATTCTGGAAAGGAGAACCTAAGTGATAGTTTTCGTTCGAAGTTCTCACAACAGTTACCTGGTGGGAAAGAAACACAATCTGGTCATGTCGGTAGTAGGCCATCGTTAAGTCGCAAATTTCAGTATCATCCCATGGGTAATATTGATGTCACTGATGAGCCTTGTCGAGAAAAAGTTTCTCATTTGCCACCCACGTTGGAGCAGGTTTCTGTAGGAAACCAAGGGTATTTTGGGCAGTCAAAGTCTCCGAGTCAGCCACCTATGAACATGCGAATTGAGAGGGTAAAGCTTAATCCTTTGGTTTTTTATTATGCGGGGTTTTAGAAATCCAAATCCCTCTTAACATTCTTTTGGTTTCATTATGACAGGGACATGTTTCACAAAACGACTTGAATTACACAAATGAGGCTTTTACAGGCATGGGTTCAGAACATTCACCTAGTACATCTGCTTCAGCCGACAGAAGTGTTGATAGGTGTAATCAAGTGAAGAGTGCTTCGTCAAGGTATTCCTTACTTAATTATGTTTGCTTAAACATTTCACTCGCTGAACCTGTTTCTGGAGTTATTTAGATAGTGTGACTTTTTGTAGATCGTATGTCAAGTAACTGATAGAGTTAGCTAACTCAATACTCTCATTAATTTTTAGAGGTCATCAAGTAACTCTTATCCCCTAATTGCTTGCAATTCTTACTTGCAATTGCCTTTCTGAAACTTTTTTCCTTTGCAGGCAGACTATGCTTGAGCTTCTTCACAAGGTGGACCAGTCGCAGGAGAATTCCTTGGAAACAAATGTTTCTGGGATTCCTGATGCAAATATCTCTGCAGAATATGGTGGTCAGTTTCAGAATAAACCTTCATCTGCTTCTCAGGGGTTTAGTCTACAGCTGGCACCACCATCTCCCTCGCCTGATAACATGCTGTTTTCTCGGAATTCTTTGCAGCCACTGAATTCACTCCATACTGCCCCTGGAAAAGGAGTAACAAATCAATCAAGGTTTGCTCCGTGGGCATCTAATCAATCTTTTCCTCAGCAATCCAGTCATCAAGGACCATTTCCTGGTAACCCAGAGGAAAGCAACATTATCTCCGGTTTCCCTTATTCCAGAGGGTATCACCAAAATCAACAGTTGCCTGTTGCTACGCGACAGTTGACTGCTAATTATTCAGTCAATACATCTTCTGAGTTGTCTACCCCTCAAGGGAAAGAAAGAGGTGAATGCAGGGATATTGATCAACATGGACATTCAGCACAAACACCTTCCCTGCTTAATCCTACATCCTGCAATAACAAAGGAGGTTCAGCTGAAGGATTTCAAATGCTGCCTGCTTCTCAGCCGCTGGTTGCATCCAGCTCGCCCCAGCAAAGTTCCTCTTCTGGTATAATGTCTGACTCACGAGCCGGTATTTCAACACCACAACATCGGTTTTGGAACCAGCCATTTAAACCCCAGGCAGATATTTTACGGTCGCAACCATTGCCCAGCAACAACATAGAAGGGTGCTTCTCAAGGCAGGATAAGACAAATCAAACACCCTCCCAAAATGGAGATGTGTCATTAAGTGGGAGGGACATGGGCAATTTGCATGAGTTACAGAGTAAAGATACAGGTGCAAAACAAACATCTGATGTTGCTTCGATGTTCTCCAAAATGGTGCAGAGCAATCTTCACACCTTTGCTCACTCTCTTCCTTCAAATTACCCTTCCAAGGATAGTGTGCATCATGATGAGCATATGGCTGGAAGTGGGGAAGGCGATGGACCCAAGATGACTGTAAAGAGAGTTGAGGATAGTGCTGTTGATCCTCAAAAGGTAGCACCCAAAGGGGAGCAACAATCACCTTCAAGATCTGATGCTTTACTTAGAGATGAATTGAACAACAAGGAATCAGCGAACCACAATGTGCATTTTAGCCAAATTGCTTCTCGGAGTTTCTCCAATAATAAGCATCCAACCCTGGCTGGATCAGATCATCAGCAAATCAGTCCTCAGATGGCTCCATCCTGGTATAGTCAATATGGGACTTTCAAGAATGGACTGGTGCAACCCGTGAATGATACAGTGAGATTCACCCCCTTGCAAATAGGAGAACAATCTTCTAATGTTGGGAGTTTGGTTAATGGTATACATTCTGTTCAATCGTCAAAACAATTTAATATGCAGCAAATGTCAGGCTCCGTACCAGGAGCAGAGACCCCCTCATCTGAGTCATTGCCTCATGTTGCTACTGACAAACTTCTGAAGGTTGATAGACCACAGAAGCGCAAAACCGCCACATCAGAGCTTCTTTCGTGGAATAAAGAAGTCATGCAGGGTCCACAGAGGCTTCAGACGCTCTGGTGTGTGACTTATGAGCACTATAGTTCATATTATTTTCATATCCATTACCGTATTAAATTTTCTATATTCTTTACAGTGAGGCCGAGGTTGATTGGGCCAGAGCAACTAATCGCTTTGCTGAAAAAGTGAGTTTCCTCGTTACATGTTTTCTTACCAATACATGAAAAAGTGAACAATGTTGTTGAATACGTTTATGGCTCGTGTTCTCACAGGTGGAATTTGAGACTTTACTTGAGGACCGCTCCCCAGTCAGATCAAAGAGAAGACTAATATATACAACGCAACTCATCCAACAAGTATTTTGCCCGCCTCCTGCTAGGGTGTTGTCTTTGGCTGCTAGCTCAAATTATGAGTTTGTTGCGTATACTGCTGCAAGAGCTGCACTAGGAGATGCATGTAGCTCCACTTGTACAGATAGGAGTGAGCGATTTTCGCCCCGAAACAATTCAAAGCCGTAAGGATATTTTCTGTTTATCCCTGAAATGCTAGAGATTTTTCTAGTTTTCGAGGTTGTGTATTTACACGAACTAATCCACTCCTGTGTAGGTTGTCTGAGAGAACGGAACCTGAGAAAATCAGCGACCAGTACATCTCCATAGCAGCTGAAGATTTCACTAGTAGAACACAGAAACTAGAGACTGACTTTGCACGGTAAAAACCATAGCTCTCTCTTGTAATTGATTCCAGTTCTAAATGGAACTACAATTTCAGGTGGCTTGACCTCATTTTCGGCTGGCTTGACCTCATGAACATCTGATTCTTCTTGCAGATTAGAAAATGGAAGTACAATTACAGACTTGAGAGTCGAAGTCGAGGATCTAGAGAAGTTTGCAGTGATCAATCGTTTTGCGAGGTTCCACCCACCATCCTCTTCTATGGATCGGACCGTGAGTCCACTTAGGTTAAACCCACAAAGGTATGTTACAATAGCTCCAATGCCTCAGAATATTCCGGACAGGGTACAATGTCTATCTCTCTAACTATTGATCAATCCATATAATCGTACTTTTTGGCCACTCTTCACCATTCATTGCTTTCATAAATATCTCTCCCCAAATCTTTCTATTTTTGGGTGACGACTAGTTAGTTGGTCGGAATTCTTAGAACAGTGAAGGCCTTCATTGTTAAAAGCCGGAGATTTTCTACTAAATATGTAGCACAGTTGTATGCATCATCATAAACATTGTAAATTAAATCCATTTGTATACTTTAGTAAAGAAACTTTGCTCAGTACAAAAACCCTACTAGGTTATTACACGTATGGTTTCCGGTAAAGTAAGCATAGCAATAAATGACAATTTTGTTTACACAGCTAAGATTCTATATATTTTACTCTCAAGTCATTGAGTGTTTAATACCATCAGTCATGCTTTAGAAGGTGACTCGAATTTCTTCCCCGACCAATGCTAATATCTCATCTACCCTGTAACAAATATGCAAGACAGGCTCCTCAGAATTTACGCTGTGCCCAGAAGTGCGGAACTCGGGTCTCACAATAGTCAAATTGTTAATATTTACCTATGAGAGTGAATGTTCACTCCAGCAATCCAAGTTGTCATGTAAATCTGTATAGCGAAGAAACTATTAAAAGTTTTATGATAATAATGTTATCCGGAGCTTTTTCTTGTGTTGAATCAATACCTGCAATATTTCTGCGGTTGGGAGGTTGGTATGCGATATAGAAATACCGAGATCATCTTCTTTCACTCGGGGGAGAACTGGCTCAGATACTTCCATGGAGTATAAAGAACATTTGGTGAGATCATCAAATTCCCCTTGGTAAAGCTCAACTGACCAACTGATACTGACCGGTTGAGGAACTTCAGAGCTTAGAGAGACCAGTTCCATTACGAGCAATCTCTGTTAATTTGCAGAAAAAAATCAGAAGCTAATCTAGAGTCTAAGATATATGCAGAGAAGGAGACTATACCTTTAGCATTACTTCGCGCTTGAACATTTCCACAAGCTCCTCAGCCATCTTCTCTATGATCACATCAACATTGGAAATACCAAACTTTAGAGATAACAACACAAAAGGAGAAGCGAGTAATCAATAACTATTGAATTGATGTTTTTGGATCTTACCAAATGCAGAGACATTCCAAAAACTAAACACAGCGATGCCACCGCAATCTCCAGCATCATTTGAGTCTTCCTTAGACGCAGAGAACTGTATAAGTGACCCGCCACTTGGCTTCATATAACATCTTAGAGATCTACTTGCATTCACCATCTCAACAACAACAGCTACCTGTATTTTTCTACAGATTGGTTTATAGATCCTAAACTACAAGAGGATAATTTTCCAAATTCACAAGATTTAGATTTGTGCCACACTCACCATTTCTTTGTAGGATAATAAAAGATTGATTCGATAAGAACTCTGAACAAGTAAAGAGCTCAATAAGTGATTAAAAACAGAGAGATTGGTAAGAATGAGAATGATTAGAAGACCAACAACAACAAAAAAAGAATATTGAAATGCAAATTTCCACCTGCTGCTTAAAGAGCTTCTTCAAAGCTTTCTTCTTGATATCAAACATGTCACTCAACACACCAAGTTCCATCATTGGCATATACCTATTCCCATGGCAAACACAAAAGTAATACAGAACTAGTCTTCATTATAACATCGAAGCAACACTCAAAGTGAAACCAAATTCCAAAACGATTGCTTTCACTCACTTTTGAGACAGATACGAATTGACGAGCGAAGTAGCGTGAGATCTTCCGACAGAACTAGCGGCGATCCATTGTTGCCGACAAGTCGAAAGTTTTGACCACTGGTTCCTAAGATTCCGCTGAGCAGCTGGTTTCCATAGCCTCATCGATGATGATAAACTCGCCGGAGATGGAGATGAAGAAGCCAGCGATCGGGAAGAAGACGCCGGAGATGGAGAAGCAGGCGGCGGAAACTGCGAGATGCTCATCGTATACGAAATGAGTTTAATAAGATTCAGGATAAATCCGTTACGTCGCCGGGAGTTGAACGGCGTAAAGACGCCGGCGATACTTTTTTTTATTTTTCTAATTTCTCTACTTAGGGCTTATGAAAGAACTAACTAACGCAAAGGATAGAGTTGTAATTTTAGCAAGCTTCGTAACTGGTTTAAATTAATTTAAATCGTGATTAACATTTTACCTATTTAACAACAATATAGAAGAACCTTTAAGAACAATTACAGCAGATCAGATTTACCATCGGAACTTTTGAGAGAGAGAGAGAGAAGATGTCTCACAGTCACGGAAACGCTTCGTCGGCGAACGATCCACGGCAACCTTTGGCGGCGAAACCTTATACTCCACGGCCTGTTGCCCCGGAAGATCTTCCCGTTGACTACTCCGGATTTATCGCCGTTATCCTTGGCGTCTCCGGCGTTATGTTCAGGGTAAATTTCATCAGTTGTTCTGATTGTTTCTCAGCTAAGTAAGCCAATACAATCGTAGAAACTCTTACTCCGGTTGTTTATGCTTAAGATTTGGTGAGTTAGATCGTCGGATTTTCTTATAGGTTTAACTCTCCGATTCATCAACAGCAGTCTATAGCTCGTTCGTGATCTTTGACTTTAAATGTTAATTTGATTGAATTGATTTAGCTTACTTTCCCAACTGGGGAGATTCAAATCAGTGATTGTATTCATATTTATAGACTGGAGATAAATTAGATCTTAGCTGAAATTTGAGCTCGAGAGAGAAGGTAACAGTGACAGTGGATAAAAGATCCAAATGTGGAGTTCCTAATATAGATATCTCTCCCTCTTTGCTTTGAACATTTGTTTATTGGACTATAGATGAAAGTGATAGAAACTGTTCCATCCTTACTTTTGCTTTTGTGTGGTCAGTACAAGATTTGCTCATGGCTTGCAATTATATTCTGTGCACAATCTCTGGCCAACATGAGGAACTTGGAGAATGATTTGAAGCAGATCTCCATGGCTATGATGTATGTTCCATCTCACTCATTCCTTCTTTTCGTTGTGTACCACTCATTGTTAAAATATATATCTGAGTTTGAAGAAATATCTTTGATCCAGCCATGGAATTGAGAGATGATATGCTTCTTAAGTTAAGTTCTTTGATGATTGTTTTATATACTCATAATGGTGTTGATATTGACTCGGCTTTTTTTGCTTGTATTAAAACAGGTTTGCTATAATGGGATTGGTCACAAACTACGTAGGGCCTAATAGACCTGCCACAAAGAAATGATCCTCAAGTTAAGAGGGTAACGTGGTACTCTGTTTTTTTTTTTTCCGCACCAGAGATTGCGCTATGAAGCTAGTATTTTTATTTTTATTTTTCGTTGGAACTTTTGTGTTGGACACTCTAATCTTTGAGTAACAAAACTAGAACTCTGAGCTCGTGCTCATTTGTGGGGCTCAAAGATTCTCAAGCCGACTATTCTCTTTTCATCTCCCTGATTTTGGACCCGGTTTAGTGGTTCCTAGTTGATCTAGAGATCAGACAGGAAGATAAAATTGTTACAACAAATCAAATAAGAATTCCCGCAACAAATATTTGATGACCAGTTTTGGACAGCACAGTCAAAACAAATCATTTGGTTACAATCGGAATGCAAAATTGTATTTTATTTTTCCAAAAAAAAAAAAACTTTAAATGCCAAAGTTTATAACTTTCATTCAAAAATGGCTTGCAGGGACTGAAATTTCAAACTCGTTCTAGATTTGGCTGCAATTGAAGTAAATGTTAAAGTTTGACTCTCAAATTGGTTTTCAACTAATGTACTCCATCATCCAAGTGAATTTGCGTAAAGGAGCTTACAAATGTGATATGAAATTAATTCAGAACAAGAGCCTTGTCATATTAACACTTTTAGTCACAACTTTTGTCATTGCTAAATGATGAATATGGGATGATGATGTCAAGGTAAGTACACTCATAGGTGCACTGACAGAAGTTTGAAAGCTGTCACTAAGTCCAGCTTCTGGTTAAGTTTCAATGACTAATTCTAAACAGCACTCAATGACCTGAAAATAACATATTATAGAATTTTAGCTGTGTGAAAACAAAGGAGGTGTTTTACCTTGTGGCGTTTCTGTTATAGGCAATTTTTCTTTACTAAGTCTACATACAAATGGTTACAATATTCGTGACAGTAATGCTACATTTCTAGTAAGAAATCTCCGGCCTCTAGACGATGGAGGCCTTCACTGTTCTCAGAAAACAGAAAGATTTTGGGGAAGATTGGCCAAAAACTGAACTATATGGATTCATCAACAGTTACTAGTTAGAAAGAGAGACATTGTACCCTGTCTGGAATATGCCGAGGCATTGGAGCTATGGTAACATATCTTTGTGGGTTTAACCTATGTGAACTCACCGTCCGGTCCATAGATGAGGATGATTGGTGGAAACTTGCAAAACGATTTATCACTGCAAACCTCTCTAGATCCTGGACTTCCACTCTCAAGTCTGTAATTGTACTTCCATTCTCTAGTCTGCAAGAAGAACCAGATGTTCATGAGGTCAAGCCACCCAAAATGAGTACCCATTTCAAACTGGAAACAATTATAAGAGAGAGCTATGGTGTTTACCCTGCAAAGTCAGTCTCTAGTTTCTGTGCTCTACTAATGAAATCTTCAGCTGCTTTTGAGATGTACTGGTCACTGATTTTCTCAGTTTCCGTTCTCTCAGACAACCTACACAAGGGTGGATCCGTTCGTGTCAATACACAACCTCTGAACTCTAGAAAAATCTTCAGCATTTCAGGGATAAACAGAAAATATACTTACAGGTTTGAATTGTTCGAGGATGAAAAGGGCTCCCTCCCGTCTGTAGAAGTGGAGCTACTACACGCATCTCCTAGTGCAGCTCTTGCAGCAGTATATGCAACAAACTCAAAATTTGAGCTAGCAACCAAAGATATCATCCTAGCAGGAGGGGGGCAAAATAGTTGTTGGATGAGTTGTGTTGTATATATTAGTCTTCTCTTTACTCTTACTGGGGAGTGGTCCTCAAGTAAAGTCTCAAATTCCACCTGTGAGAACATAAGCCATCAACGCATTCAACAACACCGTACAAAGAGACCAGCAAGTAAACATGTATTGAGGAAACTCACTTTTTCAGAAAATCGATTAGTTGCTCTGGCCCAATCAATCTCGGCCTCACTGTAAAGAATATAGAAAGTTTAATACGGAATGGATATGAAAAGAATTAGGAATATTAGTTCTCATAAGCCACAAACCCGAGAGTCTTCAGCCTCTGGGGACCTTTCATAACTTCTTTATTCCAAGTTAGAAGTCCTGATGTGGCGGTTTTGCGCTTCTTTGGTTTATCAATCTTTGGAAGTTGGTCAGTAGCACCATGACGCAATGAGGCAGATGAGGGAGTCTCCACTCCTGGTGCGGAGGCTGAAATTTGCTGCATATGAACAAGGTAACCTGGATCTGCAGTATTTAACTGCTTTGATAATTGAACAGAAAGTAAACTATCATCCGAATTCCGAATGTTAGAATCTTGTTCTCCTATCTGAGTGAATCTCCCTGTATCATTCACGGGTTGCACCAGTCCATTATTGAATGCCCCATATTGACTATAGCTGGATGGAGCTATTTGAGGACTGATTTGTTGATAATCTGCTCCAGCCGAGGCTGCATGATTCTTGTTGGAGAAGCTCTGAGAAACAGTTTGGCCAAAATGCAGCATGTAATTCGCTGATTCCTTGTGAGTCAATCCATCCCTAACAAAACCATCAGATCTTGAAGGTAAATGCGTTTCTTTCCCACCAGGCAACATAGAAAAATCATGGGCATTTACCGGAGTAAAAGATTCCGGTGAGAACTTCGATCGAAAACTGTCACTTGAGTTTTCCTTTCCGGAGTTCCCCATTTCATTTGATTCAGCCATGACTTTACCAACATTATTACTCGCATATGACTCAAGAATTTGACTGCCGTCTCCAGATTTCAGTTGAGAGATAGCTTGCTCCACGGAGTTACTATTTAAATGCTGTTGGATATTTCCCTGGACATCCCTAGAAGAGCTAGAATCATTTCTTGCACCATAATTTGCCCTTTGCACTTGCAGAGTTTGTGTAGATCGATTCTTCTGTTCCATCAAAGTAGCTGAATTTGGATAAGAAGCAGCCTTCCAGATACCAAGTCTATCATCAATGCTATCATTCTTTCCAACAGAACACGAATTATTCTGCACATCAATACCAGAATCTAAAGAATGAAACATATTTCCGGCCATTTGACTGTGCTGAGCCATTGGCTTCTCCAACAGGCCATGATTTAGAAGTATATTTCCTTTGTTTTGCAAATGTTGAACAGCTGTTCGAGTTGAATCACCGCAGACTCTATCACTGAGTGCATTTGAAGCCTTGACACCAGAATCCTGGGCCCTATTACCAATATGAGAATCTGCATGTGGTGCAGTAGTGTTGTTAGCCCATAGATATTGCTGTTTATTACCCCATTGATGTAAGCCTGCGTCATCACTGGATGTTTCTGCTACAGCAGATTGCATAAGAGCACTCCAACTCCCACTTTGCAAAGAGGGGCATGCATCAAAAAGGTCAGAACTACTGGACGTAATATTTCCTGTCAAGCTCATATCAATGCTGTTTCCAAATGCCTCCCACAAATTGTCATCTGAACCAAACAAAATCTTTTCTTCTGTTGGATCTAATGTTGTCGACTTCGGCAATGCATTTATATTTTCAGGCACTTTCATAAATGATTTTTCTGACAGACCAGAACCCTCCATCTGACCAAAGCTCTCCTCCCCTGAAATGTTCTGCTGACGGGAATCATCCTGCTGGAAACTTTCAAAACTAGACCTATTATCTGGGCCTGGAACTGATATAGGGGAGAACAGGTTCTCCTGGTATGTGGATCTAGGGAGCATATGACTGTCCTGTACGTCACCTTGATTCAGAAATGAAGTTGGCTGATTGGTGAGAGAGGAACTCCTGTTTGCAGAACCATGCGGGGCAGCTAACCTGTTCATCTGAACGGAAGAAAAGGCATTTTGAGATGCATTTATTCCACCAACAGGCATACCATACAAGGAAGATTCAAATTGTCGTGCCAGCCCGTGCTCAGGGGTAATCATGAGCCCACTGGATGAACCTTGAACAACTGGCGAGATGCCGTGATGCATCCAGTTTGTATTTCCTGTCATAAGATCAGGCTGCGACCAATTACTAGACACATCCTGGAGAGGGGTGCCACCAATCAAAGATTGTGATTGATTATCACTTGAGAGACTTCCATTGACTGCATTTAAATTCAAAGAATTGAGCTGCCTGTCCTCTAGCTGTTGCTTTTGAAGTTGTTGTTGCGTTTGATAATCCTGCATTTGCTTAATCACAACATGCTGCTTTAGTAGTTGCATATCATCGAATGTCATCTGTTGCCTTGGAAAAGGCTGGAGCATGCCAAGGTGCTGGCTGTTTAATTGTTGTTGGCCACCAAAGATATCAAAATTAACCGGAGATTCTCCCATCTCAAACCTCATAGGAATTTTATGATGATCTGGAGTGAATCCTCTCGCTGATAACCTATCCCCACTAGATTCTACACCCATTCCCAAAAACTTAGCCTCATTTGGCGATCCCTGCAGCACAAGGTTCCCATGCATGTAACCGTTTGTGGGTTGCTGGTGTTCTTGCAATACACTTCTGGAGAACTCAGACCTCATAGGCTGTTGAGTAAAATTCAAACCATGATGTGAAGCTGAAGACTGCCGTCTCTCAGAATCAACTGGAATAAGCAAGAAAGCTACGTTTAAAATCCATGATAATAAATCTATATATATATAGAGCATAAGTTGTGTAATATCCCATCATAAGGAGAGAAAACACATACCAGATTGTTGAGTGCTATAACTCTTCAGATTGGCAATAAGGGAAGGATGTGTCTGCCTCAGGTTGCCGACTAGACCATTACTTAAACTGGACCAGCTTCCGTCAACAACCTGAGACTGATGCTGGTCTTGTCCAAAGAAATTGTGAATCCTCTCTCCAAATTCGTTTCCAGGCATAGATTCAGCTTTCACAAATTATTTTTAAATATCTGGACCTCGAAAAGAAACAAAAAAAAGAGTTCAAGATTGCGTCTCCTTTGATCCAAAATTGGAAAGTGAAAATAAAAAATTTCAACACCTTTTGCCCCGAGAATTCATGAGCTACCTCCAACTAACATGCTCCGAATAATCAAGATTTTCCTGTTACACAAACAAAACAGATACTGCACATATAAAATTTAACAAACAAACAGTAGATACTTTTGGTTAACAAGAAAGGTAAAACAAATGGGCTTCAAATGAAAAGCATTGGGCAAGAAAAAAAAGTCTACGCAGGAGAACCCTCAGACTCTTCAATTTGAAAATTGATGCAAACAAAGTCTAATTAAGCTCCAATCAACTTCTGAGACTATACACACTCAATAATCCACCTAATCCAGTAAACCCTAGAGCTCATTTGCAGTAAATGTCAGCAAGTTCCTCGAATACATATTTTCAGAAAAAAAAAAAACAAAAAAAACAGCTGAATTCCCATTTCAGCACTATAAACCCTTATGGCAGCTATAAAATAAGCTAATTTATAAAATTTACAGCATTTCATGGAAATCTCCCAAACCCACTTGAGATCAAAATTGCAGCAACACAATTTCACCTCTAATTAACTAAGATGAACATTACCATAACCTCTAATTCGACCTCAAACGAGACTCTCCCAGACTTTATTCCTACCGACGCGCTCCAAGAATTGCGAATAAATCATAATAATATATAAATAGAATTCAGGGCTTCAACAATGGGAAAGAGAGACGTGAACTTACAGTTGTATCAAGTTTTGCCGTATAAAAGAACAGAAGCTTTCTTCTCCGACCTCAATTTCTAAGAATAATAAGTTAGGGTTTTCGAATTCAAGAATTATCGAAACCAGGCGGAGAGAGAGAGAGAGAGATAAAGTGATCGAAAGGGCTGCCCAGTGAGCAAAAACTGAGGTTCGGGTTCGAGACCGGGACCGGGAGGCTCGGGTCCAAAGCAGATTGGCTCGTAGATCGAAACTCTCTTTTACAGACAGAAGATTTTAGAAGAGAGTTGTTGTAGTGTGGGCCAGTGATAGCAATTAATAACCAACTAAACGTCAACACGACACCGTACGGGTGCTACATGATTAAACTCATCAATTATTTTTTATTTAGAAAGATATTACTGTATTTCTTTTAGTTAGATAACTATGGATCAATATCATGGGATTCGAACTCAGGTGACAGTCGCAACGACGATGCTAGTACAAACCAATAAGGCACATACATGTCTTGGTCTTCTTCTTTTTGTTTTTTTGGTCAACGACACATGTCCTATGTCCTTTTTCTTTAAGTGAATAGTAATAAATTTTAGATGCGTGAGATGGAAGATGGTGATGGTGTGAAAACAAAATTGCCACATATATTTATATGCTTTGTTTACTGGAAACAAGAGGTGTTACTATACTGTGCAAAATTTCTTTACTAAAGTGTATACAAATAGATTTAACTTACAATATTTGTAATGACAGTAATGCTACATATTTAGTTGAAAATCTCCGGCTTTTCTTTTTGGACAATGGATGCCTTCTTCAATGTTCTCAGGAGTTGGACTAACTAACTCGTACCCACCCAAAAAAATAGAAAGTTTTTGGGGCAAGAGATATTATATGAAACCAATGAATGGGGGAAGATTGGCCAAAAAGTTAATCATATGGATTCATCAATAGTTAGAGAGATAGACATTGTACCCTGTCTGGAATATTCTGAGGCACTGGAGCTATGCTGACATATCTTTGTAGGTTTAACCTAACTGAACTCACCGTCCGGTCCATAGATGAGGATGCTGGGTGGAACCTCGCAAAACGATTTATCACTGCAAACTTCTCTAGATCCTCCACTTCCACTCTCAAGTCTGAAATTGTACTTCCATTTTCTAGTCTGCAAGAAGAATCACATGTTCATGATATCAAGCCACCCAATTTGAGTGACTACTCATTTTATAAAACTGGAATCAATTACAAGAGAGAGCTATGGTTTTTACCCTGCAAAGTCGGTCTCTAGTTTCTGTCTTCTACTAATGAAATCTTCAGCTGCTTTTGAGATGTACTGATCACTGATTTTCTCAGTTTCCGTTCTCTCAGACAACCTACACAAGGGTGGATTAGCTTGTGTCAATACACAACCTCCTAACTCTAGAAAAATCTCCAAGCATTTCAGGGATAAACAGAATATATCCTTACGGGTTTGAATTGTTTGGGGGCGAAAATCGCTCACTCCTATCTCTACAAGTGGAGCTACTACACGCATCTCCTGGTGCAGCTCTTGCAGCAGTATACGCAACAAACTCATAATTTGAGCTAGCAACCAAAGACATCACCCTAGCAGGAGGCGGGCAAAATACTTGTTGGATGAGTTGTGTTGTATATATTAGTCTTCTCTTTGATCTGACTGGGGAGCGGTCCTCAAGTAAAGTCTCAAATTCCACCTGTGAGAACATGAGCCATAAACGTATTCAACAACATTGTTCAAAGAGACAGGCGAAAAAACATGTAATGAGGAAACTCACTTTTTCAGCAAATCGATTAGTTGCTCTGGCCCAATCAACCTCAGCCTCACTGTAAAGAATATAGAAAATTTAATATGGTAATGTATATGAAATAATTATGAATTATAGTGCTCTTAAGTCACACACCTGAGCGTCTGAAGCCTCTGTGGACCCTGCAAGACTTCTTTATTCCACGAAAGAAGTTCTGATGTGGCGGTTTTTCGCTTCTGTGGTTTATCAACCTTCAGAAGTTTGTCAGTAGCAACATGAGGCAATGACTCAGATGAGGAGGTCTCTGCTCCTGGTACGGAGCCTGACATTTTCTGCATATTAAATTGCTTTGAGGATTGAACAGAATGTGTACCATTAACCAAACTCCCAACATTAGAAGATTGTTCTCCTACTTTCAAGGGGCTGAATCTCCCTGTATCATTCACGGGTTGCACCAGTCCATTCTTGAAAGTCCCATATTGACTATACCAGGATGGAGCCATCTGAGGACTGATTTGCTGATGATCTGATCCAGCCAAGGTTGGATGATTCTTATTGGAGAAACTCGGAGAAGTAATTTGGCTTAACTGCACATTGTGGTTCGCTGATTCCTTGTTGTTCAATCCATCTCTAACTAAACCATCAGATATTGAATGAGATTGTTGCTCCCCTACCTTTTGAGGATCAACAGCCCTATCCTCAACTCTCTTTACATTGATCCTGGGTGCATCACCCACTCCATTTCCAGCCATATGATCATCGTGACTTAAGCTATCCTTGGAAGGGTAATTTGATGGAAGAGAGTGGCCAAAGGTGTGAATATTGCTCTGCACCATTTTGGAGAACATCGACGTAACATCAGATGTTTGTTTTGCACCAATATCTTTACTCCGTAACTCATGCAAATTGCCCATGTCCCTCCCACTTAATGGCACGTCTCCTCCATTTTGAGAGGATATTTGATTTGTCTTTTCCTGCCTTAAGAATCCCCCTTCTATGTTGTTGCTGGGCAATGGTTGCGACCGTAAAATATCTGCCTGAGGTTTAAATGGCTGGTTCCAAAACCTATGTTGCGGTGCTGAAACACCGGCTCGTGAATCAGATATTATACCAGAAGAGGAACTTTGCTGAGGCGAGCTGGATGCAACCAGAGGCTGAGAAACAGACAGTATTTGAAATCTTTCAGTTGAACCTCGTTTGTTATTGTGGGTTGAAGGATTTAGCAGGGAGGGTGTTTGTGCTGAATGTCCGTGTTGATCAATATCCCTGCATTCACTTCTTTCATTCCCTTGAGGGGTAGACAACTCAGAAGATGTATTGACTGAATAATTAGCAGTCAACTGTCGGGTAGTAACAGGCAACTGTTGATTTTGGTGATACCCTCTGGAATAAGGGAAACCGGAGATAATGTTGCTTTCCTCTGGGTTACCAGGAAATGGTCCTTGATGACTGGATTGCTGAGGAAAAGATTGATTAGATGCCCACGGAGCAAACCTTGATTGACTTGTTCCTCCTTTTCTAGGGGCAGTATGAAGTTTATTCAGTGGCTGCAAAGAATTCCGAGAAAACTGCATGTTATCGGGTGAGGGAGCTGGTTGAGATGGCGGTGCCAGCTGTAGACTAAACCCCTGAGAAGCAGATGAAGGACTATTCCGAAATTGACCACCATATTCTGCAGAGATATTTGAATCAGGAATCCCAGAAACATTTGTTTCCAAGGAATTCTCCTGAGACTGATCCACCTCGTGAAGAAGCTCAAGCCTGCACAAGAAATTTCTTTCAAAAAGACAATTGCAAAGCACAAATATTCCAAGCAATTAGGGAACAAGAGCTACTTCGTGAGAAATCTACATAGTTAGGCAACTCTGTCAATTACTTGACAAAATATCTATATTAAGGTCAGACTAACTAAATAAATTCGCAAATGTGACCAAAGGGTACATAATTAACCAAACATAGTTAAAAAAAAAAAAAAAAAAAAAAAAAAA
>VBRH01000145.1:164455-186148 GCA_014578085.1 Cardamine resedifolia
TTTTTTTTTTTTTTTTGTGGTTTGGTTCTGATTGAGTCTAATATGTCACAAAACCAATGAAACCACATAAATATTAAATGGTTTAAAAATTCTAATTGTCTGGATTGTGGAATTGTTGGGACTTGGGAAACACTCTGGCTCAGTTAGAGTGTCCCATCTGTAGAAAAATATAAGAATCATAAGAGGAAGATTGAAAAGAGTTGGACTTGGGATAAAAAAAAAAACTTTTCTGCTTCAAGAAGACGATCTCTTTCCTTTCTTTCAAAACCTAAATCCATGGCCTATCCATCGACTCCATTAGAAGATCTTTTTGAAAAACAAACGATGGAGAACGAAAAGAATAATCCACCAGTAAGATCATACCTTGTTTGGATTAAAATATAAATTTCCAAGATTCGTGAATAGAAACCAATATTTTCTACGGTAAAAGCGTAAATACAAACCCCACCCTCAGGAATTATCCTTAGATTTGAAAAATAATAATTAATTAATCAAGTTCTTTATTCTTGTTTAAATCTTTGATTATCGGGTTTTTATGCTTATTGGCTTTGTTTGGTTTGACCGAGTCTTTGTGATCCTGATTGATTAAAAGGGTTACATTAAATCTTGATTTATTCTCTGAATGAATGTCTTCATGAATCAATTAATTAGTTCACAAAGATCTCTGCTTTGAAGATTTTCCAACTGTTTGATTGATTTAATAAAGAAAACTTTAGAATCAGAATCATATATAATTGGCTCATCATTGAGATTCTAGGGCTTCTGTTGATTAAAACAAAATTTCTTCTGATGTTCTTGTTGAAAATTCCTCAAATTGTTAGGCTTTATCATCGTGATTTGTAATGAATCAAGACTAATTGTATTGTTTTGATGATTACAGATCGAATCCAAATTTACAATTGTCTGAAAGTTATGGTTTGTGGTCTCTGTTGATTTCTACTGATCTTATTCAATTGTGCTACATAGGATCAGCCTTGTCACGTATGTGGGGATATTGGCAACAAGGATTTTATGATGAATTGTTTCAACTGCAGACAAGTCAGAGAGCATATGTATGTATTAATCATTCACATACCTTTTATGTTTATATACGATTCTGATTATCTTATTTTAAAATGTATCTAATTTCTCTTTTGTGTCTGCTGCAGTTATTGCGCAAGGGTTTGTTTACGTGCTGTCCCCGATATGTGGTTATGTCAAGTGTGTAGATCTTCGACTCGAGTATTGCAGATATCGAATTGTGTGGACAAGGAAGAAACTTCTATGCCGGTTCTTCATCAAAGACTTGATCCGCCTCCTCGCGGACTCATGTTGCTTGCTCATTCATGTCCTGATGATGATATTAACGGTGATATATAGTTTATGTTTCTAACTATACTTAGATGTAGGATTATGGATCATCTTATAACGGTTAAGTCATTGATGAACTAATCTACATATTGAGGTGCCTAATTTATGGGTTTTGGGCAGGTAAAGTGGATCATCCGGTGACCAATGATACATCTCCAAGCGAACAACATCGACCACAGTTTCTGGCTTTTCCTTCTCCTAAGAGAAAACCAAGGACGATTCGGGGTCGAAGCTGGAATAACACAAATCTCTCAGAAAATGAGATTCTCTGATCTTGTGCTTGTGTTTTTATATATTGTGATTTTGTGAAGAAACTGTCAGTCAAGGACCTCAGAAGCTCACATCTTTGTCTGTTCCATCGATTTGATTGAGACATTAGTGCTAACTTCTCCTGAGCATATTTGCTTAAACTGTATGTAACAAAGGGTTTTGGGGTTTTATTATCCTTGGGTCTCAAGTCACATGCTTTGTAAAGTTGCACTTCACTGTCATTTGACTTCCGCTCATTAAGATTCCATCTCTCTTATTGTGTCGTGTTTAAAATTTTCATTTAAAGTTTTTCACAAAACAATTGATTTTTTTGTTTGTTTTTAATTAATGTTTACTAGATTCGGACTCGCAAGTACGTGCGGTTTTATAATTATAAACATATTTTTGACAATCGGTATATAATTTATAATCCGGACTCATACCAATTTGGTATTTGGTTTAGTTTGTTAGTTTGAATCTGATTTATGAATGTAAAAAAAATAATAATACATTATTTATCACTTTAGGTATATGCGGAGGAAGATAAGCAATATATAATGTTATTTAAAATATGAAATTTATAACTATTATGTAATTTAATTTATTTTTTATTTAAAAATCTATATTTTTATTTAAATAATTAGTAACTAGTTATGAATTATAATTTAGTTATTGTCTTATAAATAATTTATTTTGAAATTGAATTAATTGGCTCACAAATGGCCCATGAATCAATTAATAAAATAGTTTGTTGGGCCTAATTTTTTTTGCTTCATTGAGCCGACAAATGAGGTCTCATGAATCTAGTGATTTTTTGTAATATTATTTTTTGTTTATATAGTAAATAGATATTGAAACTATTCCACCGTGCTTGGCTTTAATCATTTGAGTTTTGGAGAGTTCTATTGGCAAGTCTAAATTGTTAGAGTGTTAAGTTTTTAGTCATTGTTATTCGTTTTCGCCGTCATAGAGGTTTGCTTCCCTCTTTTGGGTTTTATCTCTGGAATATCTAGTTATTCCGCCATGTAATCCTATCATTTTTCCATGTTTTCGAATAATTTTTAGATGAAAAAAAGAAAAAAGATATTGAAACTATTCCGAACCAAACTGGTTTTCAAATTAAAACTGATCAATCGTAAAAAAAGCAAATAAACCGTCAAACCCCAATTGTAAACCGGATGTCCAAGATGATATTTTCCTAATACTTTTCACATTTGTTGAAAATTCCATTAACAGTCAGTCATCGACATTGATCGTTAAAAAAAAAAAGTCCTCAATTTTTTTTTGTTTTTTAATTGGTTGGAAACCAGAAATTCTAGTAACCCTTGGTAGCTCGTACGGCTTCTTCACTAACTTGCCGGCCATCGTCGTTTACTAAACGAAGAAGATAATTTCCTTCCTTTAATCCTCCTAAATATCCATTTCTCTATTCTCCAAGCTCCAAAGTCTTCTCTTTTTCTCTTTTATTACTGCTCATCACCTTGTCTTTAAAGGAAAATTCGAAGCCTTTTCTGGGTTTCTCCAATTGGTATCGCTCAATGCTCACAACTTCGATTCCCGCATAGTATGGTACATTAGGGGTTTTCGTGTTTCTGAGTTTTCTAGTGGAAGTTTGAGAATTTGGGTAGCTTTTATGCTTACTATTCGAAATTGAAAGCCTGAACCTTTGCTTCTAAAGCTTGGAGTTAGTTCGTTTGATTTGATGGAAATGTTTTCGATGAGGTCGGATTTGTATGGATTTGGATTGAAGAGGATCCAAGTGGTTTCTTGATTGTTGAGGACAAATAGAGAAGAAATGGATCTATGGTTAATCGCAGCTACAGGATATATAACAAAGCATTTGCAAAACGTACCAAAAGGTAAATCTTCTCCTGAAGATTTGACTAATGTGAAGCTAGAATCTCCCAGATGCTTGTCTAGTCAGTTGGTAAGAGTTGAGAAACCAAAGGAAGAAAACTTTGAGGATTTCCTAAATGGGGTAAATCTTGATCTATATGAATGTGGCAATGCATATGGAGTGGAAGTAGCTTCGAGTTATGAGGAGAATTTGGGATGTAATGATGAGATTCGTTCAGGTTCTTTTGGGAACAGAGCGTTTCTTAGGAGAAATCAGCGCCATATCAAGCCTTTTTCTATGGAGAATAGTGTTATGTCTCGGTTACATAGAGAGAAAATGGCCATGGAGGAATATATGCGTAGCCCGTTTCCATCTCCTTGTGGCTCAGTTTCGAGGCCCTTGATTGTTATTGATGGTACAAAAGTAATCTGCAAGAATACTGGAGATTCTATTAGCCAGCAAATCCCAAAATGTGGGATTCCAAATCTTAGGAAGTTGGAATTATCAGTTCTTTATGCTAAGAGGGGAGTTGGAAATGCAAATAGCGCAAGTAGAAGTTCTGATAATGGGATTGGTAAACTTCTTGATACCTTTTTAAAATGTAAGATTTGATGTTACTAACAAAGGAAAAGACTTTACATGTTATCTGTTTTTTCAGGGTCAAATGATGCAGCGTTGCTGCTATGCGTTGGGATTTCAATTGGGATAATGTCATCATTTGTAGCAAACCAAACCGAAGTAAACAAGGTCAAAGCAGAGTTAAAGCATACAGAGAATTTGAAAAAGGATTTAGAAGATGAGCTTAATTCGAAAGACTCATTGACCGTGAAAGATGATTTACACAATGGTGAAAAACAGTGTGATGAAAAGAAAGCTGAGAGTTCACAATCTATAGGTAAAATTGAAGCAGAACTTGAAGCTGAGCTTGAAAGGCTGGAGATCAACATGAATTCCTCCAACATTGAGACAAAACCCTCGGATGACTTTGAGGTGAGCTTTATACATTTTATTTATGCTCTTTTCTTTGCTTCCACTGAATCATCATCTCATTTTGGTTGACTATGCCTGTTCTTTCAAAGTTATCCTGCTGCACTAAAAATCCTGGTTTCTCCATGTATGGAAATTGAGCTAAACAGATATTTGATCATAAGGGTAGCCATTGTTTAATCACCTATAGAAATTTAGTTGGTAAGTTGTTTCTCAATTCTGCAGCTGGAGCCGGATTTTGAAGTAGAATTTGCGCAGGGCGAGCTGAGAGATGATGAGGTTAAAAGGCAGCGTTTTGATGAAACAGAGTCCAACCAGGAACCTAGTGGAAATTCCACACCTAAATCAGGAAACTATACAGTCTCACCTCGTGAGTTAAGCCTGCGTCTACTCGGAGTTATCAATTCACGTTATGAAAACCGAATAAAAGAACTTGAGATTGCCTTACAAGAGAGCGAGAGGAAAGTGGAGCAGTTAGTCATGGAATCAGAGGAAAAGAAGAAACCATTGTCAAAGTTATGGGAAACTCATCAGAAGAGAAACTCAAATCTTCCAGCTTCTGTAGTGCATATTGAGAAGAAGCATAATCCTGCAGAGGTCCAACCTCTGGTTATGAATTTAGCAGGGGAAGCACTGGATGCATTTAATGAATCTTACGAGGAACTGATGGATATAAACGATTATTCAGAAGACGACGAGTTACAATGTGAGATGCAAGAGATTGAGCGGCAAGAAGAATTGTCTTTGACAAGCAAAAGCTCACCTTGGAGCCATAAAGATTACATAAAGGATTCCTCAAGAACATCAGAGGACGTGAATTTTTCGAGGCTGCAAGATCTACTTGGTCTGAGCGATGAAGAAGAAGAAGAGTTCGAAAGTGAGATGGAGAAGCAACTGATAAAGCAGATAGTTGAGAAGACAAAACAAGGATCCTCTGCTCTGTTTAATGCCCAGAAGATGCTATTTCTCATGGAAGAAACAGAAGAGAATCTATAAGAATTGTTTACTCAAATTCTCATTGTTTCTGATGAAATTATACATGTCTTTAGTTAGTGTGTAGATATGTATGATTTGGTGAAACTTCTTTTGTCAGATCCAAACAAACTGGAAAAAAGAAGAAGAAGATGTATTTGTGAAATTCAATGTATATATCTTAAGAACAGTGTCAAAGCTAAAAATGTAACACAGAGACGGTCCAAATTCCAAAGCTTCAATCTCATCTGGCAACGAAAATTCAGTGTTTGAAACCTTCTACTATAACTAGAAGGTTTTAGAGAAGGGCGCCAAAAAGACCAAAAAACGAGACGAGAAGAAGCGGTGAAGTTTTGAAAACAAGAGAAGAAAAATAAGCGGGAATAATTAACCAAAATTCTAATAGCTCCCGCGCAAATCTTTCCTTTACAAAAGAAAACCATTTTGCTTCCCTTTACTTCAATTCATCGAGAAAGAGAGAAACATCGAGATAGAGAGAGAGATGGAGAACTCAGTGACCCAAGATGGTATCGCAACAGTATTATCGAATCAATCTCTTGATTCGTCCTCTCTTCGACCCGATATAGTCGTTCAAGTCGTGGATCTTAAGCCTGTTGGAAATCGATATACGTAAGTTTTTTGTTTTTACCTTTGGATCGATCTAGATTATGTATGTATCGATCTGGGTTCTTCTGATTTGCTTAGAAAAAAACTTGTCAAGTTGAGTTATAGATTAGGATTTGAGATCTGTGTTTATTACAGTCTTGCCAAGTCTCAGTTTTTCTCTAGATTTGCATATCATACTGGTTATTGTTGTCGTGAGGGATTCAATTTTGAGAGCTGTGTGCTTTGCATTTATCGAATTTAATCTTAATTGGTTTGATGAAATATCTTGACGTGTGATTTTTGCTTATCAGGTTTAGTGCCAATGACGGAAAGATGAAGATTAAAGCAATGTTACCAGCGACTTTGACAACTGATATCATCTCTGGAAAGATCCAGAATTTGGGTCTGATTCGTCTCCTTGATTATACCGTCAACGATATTCCAGGCAAATCAGAAGACAAGTAATAACAATAATCTCTTCTAACTTCTTTGATGAATAAGATTGTTAAGTAAAACAGAACTAATCTTTGTCTTCTCTATCTTCTCCTTCAGGTATTTGCTTGTAACAAAATGTGAGGCTGTTGCTTCTGCACTTGACTCAGAGATTAAGGCCGAGGTTAAAGCTTCCACAGGCATAATGTTGAAACCTAAGCAGGACTTTGTTGCTAAATCAGCTTCACAGATAATCAATGAGCAAAGGGGAAAGTAAGCAAATCTTTCTTAATAGCTTTGGTGACTAGTTGTGAATATTACTTCATCAACCTCTGTGGGTTTTTGTAGTGCTGCACCAGCTGCAAGAATGGCTATGACCAGGAGGGTCCACCCGCTTGTGTCCTTGAACCCTTATCAAGGAAGTTGGACCATTAAAGTTCGTGTCACAAACAAAGGAGTCATGAGAACTTACAACAACGCTAGAGGAGAAGGATATGTCTTTAATGTGGAACTAACTGATGAGGAAGTAAAGCCTTTTTGATGATTTCTAATGGTTCTGATTATTGTCTTGGAACTTTATGTGGTGAATGATTTTCTCTTTATTTATTTATTGAAATCCAGGGAACACAGATTCAGGCAACTATGTTTAACGCAGCTGCAAAGAAGTTTTATGACAGATTTGAGATGGGAAAGGTTTACTATATATCAAGGGGATCACTTAAGCTTGCTAATAAGCAGTTCAAGACCGTTCAGAACGATTATGAGATGACTCTTAATGAGAATTCAGAGGTTGAAGAAGCTAGAGACGAAGAAATGTTTACCCCGGAAATAAAATTCAACTTTGTACCCATTGATGAGTTGGGTACATACGTAAATCAGAAAGAGCTTATTGGTAAGAGAGGCTTCCTACATAAAACTCTTCTTGTTGGTAAACGTTGGTTTATGATGAAAGTTAGTGACTTGAATGTTATTTCATTTGCAGATGTTATTGGTGTTGTTCAAAGTGTTTCTCCTACCATGAGCATTAGAAGGAGGAATGACAATGAGATGATCCCAAAGAGGGATATAACTTTGGCTGATGAGTCAAAGAAAACTGTCGTGGTGTCTCTTTGGAATGATCTAGCAACTGGCATAGGCCAAGAACTGCTAGACATGGCTGATAAGCACCCTGTTATCGCAATTAAGTCTCTCAAGGTTGGAGATTTTCAAGGTAAACCTTGAATTTCTTTTTTTAAGTGATAAATACTAAATTTGCATTTTGTTAAACTAGGCGCTGATGTAAACCTATTATTCTAGGTGTTTCATTGTCTACTATCAACAGAAGCAATGTGGTGATAAATCCTGAATCTCCAGAAGCTACAAAGTTGAAATCTTGGTATGATTCTGGAGGTAAAGAGACATCTATGTCTGCTATTGGCTCTGGGATGAGTTCTTCTAATGGATCAAGATCCATGTATTCTGACAGAGTTTGTCTTTCTCACATCACAAGCAACCCCTCTTTAGGCGAGGATAAGGTACTTAAAAACACTTTTACATATTAAGATCTGAGAGAAAGAAAAGTTGGTTTATGTCTCTTGTATATGTATTGCAGCCTGTATTCTTCAGTACTAGAGCTTACATAAGCTTCATCAAGCCAGACCAGACAATGTGGTACCGTGCTTGCAAGACTTGTAACAAGAAAGTGACTGAAGCGATGGATTCTGGCTATTGGTGTGAAGGTTGTCAGAAAAAGGATCAAGAATGCAGTTTAAGGTAATAAGATTGTGAGGACTCGTAGTATATTAGATCTTGTTTGTTGTGTTCCTCTTAAAACATATGTTCTTATTGTGTGATCAGGTATATCATGGCTGTGAAAGTCTCTGACTCAACCGGTGAAACTTGGTTTTCTGCATTCAATGATGAAGCAGAGAAGATAATTGGCTGCACAGCTGACGAGCTCAATAAACTAAAATCAGAGGTAAGAAAACTAAAACCGTTTCCAACATTAATTCCTAATCCTAATTCTCCAGGTTCTGATTTAAAACATTGATGTTATGTTTCTCCAGGAAGGTGAAGTGAATGAGTTTCAGACAAAACTGAAGGAAGCAACTTGGTCATCTCATCTCTTCCGAATTAGTGTTTCGCAGCAAGAGTATAACAATGAGAAGAGACAGAGGATAACTGTAAGAGGTGTTTCTCCTATTGATTTTGCTGCTGAAACAAGATTATTGCTCCAAGACATTTCCAAGAACAAGACGACTCAGTAATTTTAACCTTGACATGTTTTGTCTGGCTTTTGTTGAACTAAAAGGTCCCAAACTTTGTAATTTATTCCGCAGTCGATTGAATTAGTCCATGTCATTAGAGAGTTGACTTTAATATTTTGTAAGTGTTCCAACAATCAATTCAGAGAGCCATTGGTGAAAAAAAGAAGCAACTTATTATTAAACTGAAGAAAATGGAAAGTTCCAAAGGTTTCTACAAAACTTCCTAACAGAATAAACTAGCTTAACAATGCAAAGAAAAGACCAATTAACCTGGAGAATCACTGTTGCTGAGCCAAAGAAGACCTCAACTCCTGGAAATTGTGTAGACTTCCAGTGAAATCAGTGAACAAACCATCAACACCGATCTTATTGAGCCAATAATCATACTCTAAATACGCGTCTTGATAAAATCCGAAATGCAGAAACTGGTTCTCGTTACGGTATGTGTATGGATGGACCTAGCAACAACATTATTCGAAGTTAAGTTTTAATGAAACAATTCAATGGTTATATAGCTAGAGACACAAGTTTGAGTTTCTAGAAACAAACCTGAAGATTACGTGAATGTGCTCTTGCAACTAAATCTGTTGGTGTCATGAGACGGTTATTGTTCACAGGAACAATTGTGTCTTTCCATGGACCAATCCCAATCGCATATTGTTTAATGTAATCTAAATATGCATCTGATGTAATCTCTGCGTATGTCTGCATTCACATTCGTTAATCTTTTATATAAGCAAGTTTGACTGATTTTGAAAACGTACGTAATAAGAAAGGAAAAAAGTAAATGTAAAAGACCTTATTGGTGTCTTCGGTTAGAATAGTGACATCGTCGATCAAGAACACTTTTGGTGAGTCCGTTTTGTTTGAAATGTGCACTAGCGAAGTTGCTGCGAAAGACTGAATAAATATTGGCTTTTTTAACCAATCTTCAGACATATATGCGCCTTTGTATCCATATTTCTCCAAAGTTTCCACAAATTTATCTTCGAATTTTTTACCATCTGCCCATTTCACCTGCAGAAGTTTCCAAAAGACAATTTAACTTCTCTATTTGTTATATCCATCAATGACTAAAAGTTGGAATAAGATAATGGCTAGCTTACTTGCTGGTTGATGAAAACTGGATTCTTGATCTCTGGATATATCCCAACTACTCTAGGTGCGTCCAGTGCTATCGAAATAAACTCGTCGAAGGTAATAATCGGGAATTTACCTGATAAAACCAAAACTTTAGTTTATACATCATTACACAAGAGTAGATATATAGTAACAGAAAACATATTACCATTGTACTGTTGATCCCTGAAAGGATATCTCTGCTTTGCCCCAAGTGTTTTCAGCTCTTTAAGAGTAAAATCAACTGTTCTTGGAATATTCAATCTCATCGTTAAAGTTTGAAAGAAACAAAAGAAAGCTGAATTATATAACAAAGAAATGTGTGACTGGAGTTTTTTTGTAGTGTTTTTAGTCACCAGTGAAGAAGCCGGTTAAGTTCATTCCTTGGACTTCATAAGTTCTCTTACGGTCTGCAAACTCTTTATGGTCAGCAATATCAGTTGTATCATCAAGATTAACATCGTGATGACATATAAGAACACCGTCTTTTGAAGACAGAATATCTGTTTCTATGAAATCTGCACCCTCCTCAATGGCCCTCTGCAATAAAATCAAAAATCTAATGAAACAATGGCAAAGTTAATGTAAAGGTAGAAACTTAAGTATAGATCCACTACCATATATGCAGGAGCAGTTTCTTCAGGGAACTCTCCGTTTGATCCTCTGTGTGCAAGGTTATATGGTCGAGAAGTCTGAAGCGGTTTCTTGGTTCCATCTTTTACTCCACTTGGAAGACGATACAATGGCCTTGAGGCACAATCAGCAATCAACAATGACAGTAAAAGCAATGGTAGAAAACCTGCAAGAATTAATATAAAGATTGGTTAAACCAAAAGATCAAAATTCTTTAGACAGAAACAATCATAATCCTAGTTTAACTAAAACGCCAAAAACTTTTTTTTCAAATCTCTATCATAATAACGTTTTGACACTTACTCTTGAATCCCATGATTGACCTGCGCTTGAGAGTTCTTCCAAAACCCTTAAATGGTCTCAAAACTATCTCCTAAAATACAACGAGCACAATGAAAAATATCCAAATATATATACAACTATACAAGCTTATCTAAAAGAATAAATAAAAGATTTTGCCAAATAGAATAAACCATCGGCATAAGAATATACGACTATGATATCTCTTATTTGGTTTGCTAACTTATGGTCGTTTGAAAATAATTCTATTCACAGAGATTTTGCTTACTCTTTTATTCTGACTTGTTGTGTAAATAAAAGTAAAGTTAATTCATGATTAATTACGATGAATATGCAGTTTAGAACTCAGAAGTGGTTGTGAATGTTGTATTAAGTTAATCCATTATAAAGTGACACTCTTTTCGTATTATAAAGTCATAGACTCTGAAACACAGAAACAAATCTTGATCTTGATAATTTTGTTTCACATTGATGAAATCAGAACACCAAATCTAGAGAGAAATACAAGAATTGAGAAAGTGCAATCAGACTGCCATGAGATCACCATAGCTACGCATCAGGAAGACCCCTCCTGCAAACATCCCAAGAGCTCGAAGAAGTTTCTGCAACCAAAAAGGATTCTTTATGAGAATGTTTCCAACAGACAGGTTTCGATCCAATTACTATCAAGGCATAGACCTGTGATTGACAAACCCTAAATCTCTGAGAGACCCAACACTCTCAAATTCCGATCCGAACACAAAATTTCATAAAAGACACAGATAAGATACACTCTGATTTGGCCTCTCGAAACATACAAAAGAATCAAATTTTACGCTCAATTGAATCAATTCGGAGACTCTATATCACCCAAAACTTTCAAACGAGAGCCCATGATATAGTCACGAAACATATAAGAGAATCTACTTCGATGCTACTGAGAATCAATTCGGAATTAGACGAAACAGAGAACTAAAGAGAAGATCTGATAGTTACCATGTTAACGGCCCATTTTTGTTCATCGTGTACCTCAGAGTGCCAGATAGCTTTAAGCTTGTCAATTGAGACAACAGGGTTCTTCACCATTGTTGCTGCTAAAAATCGAAACTTTTGATCGTCTGGTTTCGGAGACGAGTGAAGCTAGGGTTTTAACGTCGATTTGGGAATCGGGGAATTAGTCGGTCACTTTCAAAGATCTATTAAAGGGTTTAGGGTTTAATAAATTACGAAACTAACCTTTACTAATACTAGCTCTATTTTTTTCGGTAAAAGTGATTTGGAGTGATTTCAACCAGACAAAAACCGAGAAGCGCTAACAAATCATAGACCGACGCGTGTACAACACAATCTTACTTATCTCAAGACTTGTGATCTACAAACTCTGGTTCCTCCATTGAAGAAAAGCTTCGACAAAACCAGAGAAAGAGTTAGAAAATGGCGGCTAAATCAATCTATTCGTCTTTAACAGTGCATGCAATGGTGAACAAGAAACCTTCACCGTCTGCAACAAGAACAATAATAACCTCAAAGAAGGTAAAAGTTACACAATTGAATCCTTTTTTATTTGTATATATATTTGTATATATTTCAACAAATCTAATCGATTTTGTCTAATGTTTGACAGAGTACAGCAACTCCACAAGTGAAACTACTGACAAGAGTTGAGCAGCTCAAGCTTTTGACCAAAGCCGAGAAAGCCGGACTTTTGTCCTTGGCAGAGAAATCAGGTTTCTCTCTATCGACCATCGAGCGTCTTGGATTGCTCACTAAAGCAGAGGAATTCGGCGTTTTGTCTGCCGCCACAAACCCCGAAACTCCTGGAACGCTATTCACATTGAGCCTCGTTTTACTCCTTCTTGGACCGGTTTGTGCCTTTGTGGTTCCTGAAGATTACAGTTGGGAAGTGGTGGTTCAGCTTGCGGTGGCTCTGCTCTCTGTTCTTGGTGGCTCCGCTGCTTTTGCTGCTTCTGGTTTTGTCTCCAATTTGCAGAAATCTGACTAGCCCGGTCGGTCGGTTTTTTGTATCAAGAGACTTTTCTGTATTTAAGTAAGATGAAAACTTTATGATGGAATTCTAATGTATTTGATCTCAAAATTTGTTTCAACTCATTTCACTATTTCTATGTAAATGGTTTCATATAGAGAATCCAATAGAAACGTTTTGAATTTTCACCATTAAAGTTCGGTCTAACGTTTTGGATTCCTGATAGATTTTAGATATCTCCTACAAGGATGTATTATTAGTAAACAGATCTGGTGACCATCAAGATGATAATCCCAAATCGAAGAACAGAGTTTAATAGTATTAAAGAGAAACGATTACAAGGTTGATCACATCGATCACCTCTTCAAACATATCGATTGGCTATCGTCTCACATAAACGGCATGATTCCACCTGAGACTTAACGTCCCTTCTTATTTAAAAAAATCTAATTGTAACAGCAAAGCCTCTCTTCCAATCTGAGTCTTCATTTTATGCTTGAACACCGTCCACGTCATAAGTTTTCCCCTGACGTGTCACCTTTCTCTTCCTAAAATACGTTTGATGAATTATATCAATACTGCCGTCCCCGAGAACGAGCTTGTCCTCAAGCTTGAAATTTGGAAATAATTGAACAAATTCCTTGGATAGCATCCAAGAATTACCCCCACGTCACAATCCAGCCATTTTACCAAGAACTCTCTACCACCAGTGTTATTAAAACGCACCTCCAAAATAGTCTCAGGAAACCAGACATCCTCGGCCATGACTTCCGGTGGTATTGAGGACTGAATCTGGTGGCGGTCGCCGACGACAGCTTTAAGTTGAGACACGTGAAAAACATCATGAATCTTTGATGTGGCTAGAAGTTTCAAACGGTAAGCCACTGCGCCAATGCGTTCCAAAACCGTAAATGACCCAAAGTATTTTGCTGCCAACTTATGACAATTCGATGAACCACTGAGAGTTGGCGATAAGGCTAGAGCTTAAGATACACCAAATTATCCACCTCAAACACCACTTCTCGCCTTTTCTTGTCTGCATTATGCTTCATGATATCTTGAGATCTCTGTAAATTGGTTTGAATACGAGCCAGCATCACCCTTTCCTTCAATTGAACTTCCAGATCCCAACTTTCCGTAAAGCCAGCTTCAAATTTCAACAGATGCGGAGGGTCCTTTCCATATACCATCTTAAACGGAGATGTCTTAATAGCTGAATGATAAGAAGTATTGTAGGAGAACTCAGCCCAAGCCAAAAACCTGTGCCAAATCCGAGGGTGACTGGATGAGAAACAACATAAATAAGTCTCTAAACAGCGGTTAAGAACTTTGGTTTGTCCGTCATTCTGAGAATGATACGTTGTACTAAACTTCAGTTTAGTGCCCGATAAACAAAAGAGATCTCTCCAAACTTTGCCCAAGAATATGCGGTCTCGATTAGACACAATTGATTTAGGGAACCCGTGCAACCGGACAATCTCACTAATAAATTTGTTAGAGACATCAATAGCCTTAAAAGAATATTTCAGACCGATAAAATGTGCTGCCTTGCTGAGTCTATCCACAACGACTAAGATCACATTCACTCCACCTGATAAAGACAACCCTTCAATGAAATCCAACGAAATATCCTCCCAAATTGCAGTCGGAATAGGTAAAGGTTGTAGTAAACCAGCAGGAGAGAGAGTCAAATACTTATGCCTTTGACAAATGGAACAAGCTGCCATATACTTTTGAATATCCCTCTGTATTCCTTCCCAATGAAAATATGCCTGCACCCTCTTCAATGTTTTCATTATACCCGCATGTCCACCAATATGATTATCATGAAATTTATGTAGAATCGCTGGAATAAAAATAGAAGACTTAGAATCACCAACCGGTTTTTATACCACAATCTGTCATCCACAACTTGATAATGACGTCCCTCGATTGCCTTAGATTTGATTTGACTAAGGAGAGTTTGTATAGCAGTGTCCTGCTTAACTTCTTTAAACAGATCCTGTAATTTAATAACATATGGCACTATGAGTGCTAGTAACAAAACAAACACCAAAAGAGGAATCCGAGAAAGACCATCTGCTGCTTTATTTTTGACCTCAGGCTTATAAACAATCTCCATATCATACCCCAAGATTTTAATAAGCCACCTCTAATACTCCATATTCACCTCCTTTTCTTCCAACAAAAACTTTAAACTTCGTTGATCTGTATGCACCTCAAATTTTCTGCCCAAGAGATAATGTTTTCACTTCAAAACTGCCAGAACAATAGCCATTAATTCTCTCTCATATGCCGGTTTCAATTGTTCACTAGCTGTCAATCCATGACTAAAATAAGCCAAAGGTCGTTTATCTTAAATCAACACAGCTCCCACACCCGTGCGTGATGCATCAATTTCAATGATGAATACCTTCTCAAAATTTGGTAAACCCAAAACTGGAACTGTTGACATCGCTCTCTTCAAGTTGTCAAATGCTTGTTTAGCTGAATCAGACCATAGAAACAGATTTCTCTTAAGTAAATCTGTCAATGGCTTAACAATCATCTCATAGCCTCGAACAAACTTGCGGTAATAACCAGTGAGTCCAAAAAACCCCCGTAAGTGCGTAATATTTGTTGGTGTAGGCCAAGAAAGCATAGACTCTGTCTTAGCCGCATCCGTAGCTACCCCAGCTACCGAGATAATGTGATTAAGATACTCTACGTGAGTAACCCCAAATAGACATTTCTTTAAATTTGCAAAGAGTTTATGATCCTGCAACAACTGCAACACCAATGTCAAATGCTCCAAGTGAGAAGTCACACCATTACTGTAGATCAAAATGTCATCAAAAAACACCACCACAAACTTCCTTAGATACGGTCGAAACACTTTTAATCATCAATGCTTGGAAAGTGGCTGGAGCATTAGTAAAGCCAAAAGACATCACCAAAAACTCATAATGACCCTCTAAGGTACGAAATGTTGTCTTCTTAACATCATCTTCTTTCATTAATATTTGATGATAACCTGAACGTAGATCAATTTTTGAAAAAATAACCGAGATGTGTAGTTCATCTAATAGTTGATCGATAACAGGAACTGGAAATTTTTACGGTATTGTAACCTTGTTTAAAGCTCTGTAATCCACACAGAATCGCCAAGAAGAATCTTTTGTTTTCACCAATAAAACAGGACTTGAAAAAGGGTTATTACTGAAACGAATAATACCTGCCAACAACATGTCATGTACCATCTTTTCCATGATCTCTTTAGTAGAATGAGGGTAACGGTAAGGTCTGACCGTAAATAATTAAACCCCAGATTTTAAGGTAATATAATATTTCTGACCTCGGACAAGAGGTAAGCCCTTAGGCACAGCAAAAACCGATGAAAAAGGGTCCAAAAGCACCGCCACATCCAGATCAAGCTGCTTCTCAGTAATAGAAATCTGAGAATGTGTTAGCACCACCTCGTGAAGCTTCTCCAAAACCCTTGAACCAGGGTCTTCTAATGATTTAAGAGACAACGGTGAGTCATATAAAGAACGATCTCCCACTAATGTCACCTGTTGACACGATAAGTAACTGCCATTGTTGTAACTTCCAATCAACTTCAAACGTGCCCAACGTTTCCAGCCATTGTACTCCCAATATCACATCTACACTAACTAACTCCAGAGATATAAAATCACTAAGAAAGTCCGCCCCAGCCAATTGGAATTGTACATCTCGACAAACCCCTGATCCATGAACAGATTCCAACTTACTGTCCACACAAATTTTTAACTTCAACCGGTTTGTCAAGGTGGGAGTAATGAAATTATGGAAAGCGTCTGAGTCAAGTAACACCACCACTGCTTGTTTTCCGATCTGACTCATCAATTTGATAATCCGAGGTGAATGTCTTCCCAAGAAGGAATTTAAAGATAAACATCTCATAAATGGTTATTGTTGTTCCACAAGTACCTCCTCTGTGATTGACAAGTCTTCATCCACCACCTCAAGTTCTAACCCATCGACCACAGTTAAAATCTGTAATTCCTTCGAAGGACACACATGACCCCGAAAATATTTTCCTTTGCATTTGAAACAGATGCCCTTACTGCGCATAGCATCCAACTCCTCTGATGTATGTCGGTACCGTGGTTAAAAAATTGATTTATCCCCTGTCCAAAATTACTCTGCTGCAACAATGGTTTAGATTGAGGATAAGAACCCACTGCCCGAGTAGAAAATGATTTAGTAACAACAGGGCTTTTGCTGGTTCTCTCGCTCAACAGTTGACAAAACAAACTAGACTTCATCCTCAAGACTGCATCCTTTTGATGAAGTAGACCCCTAGGCTCCTTCATCTTAAGGACCTCCTTCATTTTTTGTTTCAACCCATTATAAAAAAAATTTCTCCAGGTGCGAATCCTCTAAATCAGGCACCTGAGACGAGAGGTCTTCATATTCACTCACATAAGCTGCAATAGTGCCCGTTTGTTTAATAGCAACAAACGATTTCCTGGATCCTCTTCAATAGATTCACCAAAACGCAGAAACAAACGTTGGCGAAAATTATCCCACGAACTAAACTCTTGCATGTTCATTTCCCAATTAAACCATTTTAACACATCTCCTCCCAAACTCAACGATACCAGGTCCAACTTATCAAAGTCTTGATAACGACCCACTCAGAAAAATCTTTCCATCTTAGAAAACCACTCATATGGCTGAGATCCATAAAAAACCGGCATCTCGATCTTACGCAACAATCTCGAACGATTATCCAGTTGTAAATTCCCAGCCTCAGAATCATGATGAGGTAAATCCGGCGAGTATGACACATGTGGGGGCGGCTGAGACGTCGCTGGGTATTCCACCTGTTTGCCGTTACGAATCTCCATCCGTTCCAACGTGGACACCACCGATCGCAACAACCCATCCATTGATATCAATTTCTCCTCCTGTGCCACCTTCGCTTCACACAATCGTTTAAATCCCCCTGTAAAACCTTCAAATGGCGCTGAAAATCATCAGCACACGCACTCTCAGCTTCGTACACCTCCGAACCTTCACCACTACCCATCGTGATTTATCGCCGAACCAGTTTCACCGCACCAATGATAGATTTTAGATATCTCGTACAAGGATGTATTATTATTAAACAGATATTGTGGCTATCAAGATGATACTCCCAAATCGAAGAACAGAGTTTAATAGTATTAAAGAGAAAATATTACAAGGTTGATCACATCGATCACCTCTTCAAGCATATTGCTTGGCTATCATCTCACATAAACAACATGATTCCATTTGAGACTCAACGTCCCTTCTTATTTGAAAAATCTAATTGTAACAGCAAAGTCTCTCTTCTAATCCGAGTCTTCATTTTATTTTTAAACACCATCCACGTCATCAGCGTCTCCTGATGTGTCACCTTTCTCTCCTTAAAATACGTTTGATGAATTGTATCAATTTCGAGATACTAAAAGTAGAAATGGTAAAAAAAAAAAAAAAACAATTTGGATCTAGAAATCATTTTGTTTTGGGCCTATTTTGCTCCGAGGTCCACGAACTCTCGTGTTTTGTGTTTGTTCAGTGTGAACCAAACCGGTAATCATTTATCTGGGAGGTTCAACTCGGTTATCTAAGAATTGAAACTAATCAGACCGGTTTAATAATCCCCTTGGCTAATTGGAGTTTGGTTTCATCTGTATTCTGTTTTCCTTTACCCAAATCTGTGAAGCTCTCTCATCAATGGCGAAATCAGTGGCGACGGCGACTTCCTCGCTTGTGCAAAACCTTAAACGGTACATCAAGAAGCCATGGCAGATCACCGGACCTTGCGCTCACCCGGAGTACCTGGAGGCTGTTCCCAAGGCGACGGAGTATCGTCTCCGATGCCCCGCCACGATTGATCAAGAGGCGATCATACCAAACTCGGATCCAGAGACCGTTTACAACATCCTATACCACGCCCGAGATCAGCGCCGAAACCGCCCACCGATCCGGCGCTACATATTGAAGAAGGACAACGTGGTTCAGATGATGAATGAGAAGAAGACATTCGACGTCTCGGACTTCCCTAGGGTTTACTTGACAGCCACAGTCGAGGAGGATTTGAATGCCCGTGGCGGAGGCTACGAGTAATAAACAGGTGATTGGCATTAGATTTTACTTATTGCTAGGGTCAATCAAATTATCAAATTTGAGGTTTCTATTGTTTGTGTTCATTTGATTATTGAAGAATGAGCTGGATATTATGAAGTTTGTGGTCTAGGTTTTGATCTGGTTTCTTAATCGCATTGGAATTTAAACTTTAGTTTTAGGGTTCGTATCTGATTGCAATCCTGGCAAGATAACTACTCGATGGGGAATCAATCCAGTTAAAGTTTCTTAATTGACAAATGAATCTTGATTTCTGTAAGGTTATAAATTTAGGCTTTAGTGTTTTCCCAAGAACTAGCATGTGGTGCTGACTCGTGTAAGGCTTTAGGCGAATGTTTTGGAATTAACGGATCAAGCAGTGTTATATGGCTATGTGTTGTGTTGGCTTCTCTGGTTTCATTTCTAAAGTTGTAACCTTTCTTATCAAGTGACAGAATGGCTTTTCTATTGAGTGAAAGTTGTGTTCATCACATACTTCTCTGGTTTCATAAGTGGAATAGTCATTTCCTTAGATTAATCAGAAATGCAATTTTTAGTTAGAATTAAGGAATACATGGGACTGGAGTATATTAATCTTTTTCTAGTCTTTATGGTAGTTTTGAAGTATCTGGCTCTCTCGGTGAGATTAGACTCGAAACATTGATTGAGCAGTTGTAAATTAGATGTCTTAGGTGGAGAAAGAACATGATGGCATCTGCGAGGAATTGTTAGAAACTTTTGTCCTGCACAATTAGCTGAAATAGATTTACAGACAGAATGGGGATGGAAAAGGATGTTTTTTTGTTGGTATAGTGCATTGTGTCCTTATCCTCATGTTTGTTGTAGGTAAATAGTATTTTCTACTTATCCTTGGTGGCTGTAGTTTTCCAGAGACTATGAGTTGTTGTCATCTTGGTCTTGACCAGATGAAGTTTTTGATACTTGATTAGTTTTGTTAATGGAATATATTTTTGTAGCAGTATGACGAAATGGGAAGTTTTACAATCATACTCCTCTTTCCGCTTCCTTACAATTTTATATTAAGAGTCATGCGTAAACCTATTGAATAGATTAAGCTAGCTTCTGATACTGCTGAAACTGAAGATGTTTCCTTCTTTGCAGGTTTTTTCTTATCTTGTTTTTCTCCTGTAACCAACCTACTGATGGGAGAAAGACTGCGTGAAATAGACAAAAAGTTTCTTCCTGTGTTTGCTTTATCTAATAAGGTTTCTAGTAGCTTTATGAACTACAAAACACTTCATTTTTCATCCAGAAGAAACAGATTGTTGTTCAGTTGTATTTCCTATGCTTACGCATATAAAAAAACAGTATATGCATTGTTTTATGATGGACCCGTGACTGTTTCAATTCCAGTGATTTAGAAATGGTTGCTAATGTAATAGTAGTCTCCGTGTTTTGTTTTGTTTGCAAGAGTAATAAAAAGCCATTAAGCAGCCACCAAATTCTATGTCTTCATCAATGCATGTATGGGTGTTTTAATGAATTTACCCCAACCTACTGTTCCTTTTACCCCTGACTCTTGCAAGGAAATGTCACTGTCTCAGCATGAGCCTTTTGCATTTACTGCCGTACAGACCGAGAACGATGGCTCAGGAATTAACCAAAAAGAGGACTGTGCTCTTGCAATTTGGTCCAAAATGTGTCTGTGATATGCATTGGTCATTCATCATCACATACACATTCCAACTTTTGGTCTAAATGGGACATGAGCGTTTCGACTCGCTCTGTGTTACTGTTGTTGGCACACAAGTCATGTGGTCAGAATATAGTCCGCTTTGCAATGCTACTAAAACATAAAGATGGTTTACTTGAAACGGGTTGTAGTTTTGATTAGTCAAAGCTTTCTACTGATTTGTTATCATTCGTTACTTGAAAAGATTCATAAATTTGTAGTAAAATATATCATTCACCTTAAAATTATATTTACACGGAAATATATTTAACTTTGAATCATTGAATGTATTAAAAATACGACAAAATTCATTCATTGATGATACATGTTCTGGAAATAGTAATTCACATGGATTCTGATATTTAATATTGTGATAGACTGATAGTGTACATCTTAACTAAATGCTAGAACGATTTAACTAAAAATCTCACTGCCATGCACATAGTGGTCCATGAATCTGTATTTAAGCATATTATATTTGTAAGATGCTTTTAACAAAAAAACATATCCTCTTTAACTTGGTCCATCCTCTATCTAAGACCAACCATTCTAGCTGTCAATCTAAATGCCTATACTATAATATGTAAGTATATGCATACATATCATTATATAACTTAATTGGGAATTTGGGATCATCTCAGGAAGATAAATAATAATAATAATAATAATAATAAACCTAAATTTTATCAAAAAAATAATAATAATAATAAACCTAATTTCTACAAGTTTCGGGTTTTCAACATTTACGGTACGTACATATATAACTGAATTTTCCCTGTTCAAAATGTATGAGTTGGTTCCTAGTAATTATTCAACGGTGACTTCGAATGGTAACACGAAAAAATTGGGTAATGAAAATATGCCACATGAAATTCAGAATCTTTTATTCAGAAAACAGTGTAATATTTTTATAAAAGTATTTTAGTTGAATGGAGCCAAAGATAATTTCATGAAGAATTCGTTTTTCTTTGCTTGTGTAAATAAAGCTTGGAGTGGATTAAAATAAAAAACCATTGAAGAAATTAAAACTTAATAAGCTAACAAAGAGACTTCCTAGTATGTTTTAATTTAGAAGTCCTCACCAAAACCCTTCTTTGATATGCATCGTATGTCGTCTCATCAGATTCTAAAGAATACGAATACATGGAACTTACAGTCTCTAAATAAGTAGACACAGGTACACATTTGT
>VBRH01000145.1:186616-205410 GCA_014578085.1 Cardamine resedifolia
TACCTAATACTATATTTTAATTTACCATCTACTATTGGTGTAGGTGAAACCATAGCATCTTTCTTTCCGTCCGAAACATGTGGATAAGACTAGTCTATATATACACTACATAAATTGCTCCTTTTTTTATCCTTGTGTACAATTACAAATTCCTTTCATACCAAACTTAAACCCTAGGGATGGGGTATATATATACACACAGGTGTGTCTTTCATTTCTTTCTCAGCCTCAATCATATATTATACACTTTTAGGTTTAAGAAAACGAGAGAAAATAAATTATAACTGTTCATCATCTTGGTCCTTATCCTTTTCTTCAACCTATTTGACGAAGAACTCACTCGATCTGTGTAAACCCAACGAAGTCAAGCTTAATTAGCAGCTTTTTCGGTGTAAGATTACTCATCTTCTTTTTTTCTTTTTTTCTTTTTGGTTTTTGGCAATAATTTAGTTTGAAATATTTAATTATACTTTTGAATTGTCAGATCTTTGGATTGTTTCAATAGTATCTATTTCTATATGAATCACTCCAATTCCAATCTTTTTTAAGTCATACAAAACAGTAGTAAAATTAAAGTGTCTACTAATTAATTGGAAGCTTTTTTCCCCTACTTTTCTGGATTTTTATTGAAATTGCTTCGACCAAATGTGATTGATTATACTTCCTAGTTCCTAAATCCTAACTAGCTAAAACCCCACAAACATTTCGAATTTTATATTATTTGAGATTACTACAATAATATTGATTTTTTTCTTCTGTTTTTGTTTTCAGATCGATAATATATATGTATAAGCAATAATGGAGATGAGATTGAAGTCATCTAGGGAAGACATGGGGATAAAACAAGAAGATCATCGGACGAGTTATTCGTCCTTGTGGAAGCAACAATGGAATAATCCGAGGATCGTGCGAGTCTCAAAAACATTCGGAGGCAAAGACAGACACAGCAAAGTCTGCACAGTTCGTGGTCTCCGAGACAGGAGGATAAGGTTGTCTGTGACGACAGCGATTCAGGTCTACGACCTTCAAGATCGATTAGGGCTGAGTCAGCCTAGCAAAGTCATTGATTGGCTCTTAGAAGCTGCCAAAAACGACGTCGATTTGCTTCCTCCTTTGCAATTCCCACCTGGGTTTCACCAACTTAACCCTAATCTCACCGGCGTCGGAGAATCTAATTTTCCCGGGATCTTCGAAAGTTTCGATCTTGGAAGCTGCTCCCAGAGGGAAAGTTTGGATCTTGAGAAAAGGAAATGGGTTAAATTCGATCAAAGCAGCAGTAATCATCTTGATCATGGGTTAATTAACATCGATCATAATCAAAGCAACAAGCTTTATTTCCCTACTTCGTCTAGCAGCTCTTATCACTACAACCTTGGGCATCTCCAACAATCACTTCTGGACCAACCTGGTAACGCTACTGTCGCATTTTCCAGTAACAATATTAATCTTAATCCGCCACTGGCGGAAACTATAAGTTCTCTATTACCAAGGTACCCTTCGTTTCTCGGTGGTGCTCAACTTCAACTCTTTAGCGCAAACTCGAACTCGTCGAAACAAACAGATCGTGTCGAGTAATTCGAGTCACGTGACGGATCTTTACATGGAAGACACTTACTATATATGCATAGAGAGAATTGTATGGATTAATCAATGGTTATTGTTGGAATATTGAGTAGTCGTCACATGCGTGTATTTATAATAGCTAGTCTTATTAAACATTGTATTCATGACGCTACTGAGTTGGTCGAATATCTATTAATACAATCAATTTCGAGTAGCAATTTTGTAATTTATGGAAAATATGAAAAGTTTTTTGTTAGTGTTAATTATATTTTTTCTGTAGCGACAATGAACAGATTTTAAAGATATATTTGTAGTGTCTATAGCACATGGCCTCATTGCATACCAAACCCTAGCTTGTTCATATACCCACAGCGACATGCACGTGATGTATATATCAGTGTGTGTGTTAAGATTGGAAAGCTTGAATGCATGTCTTACGTAGATTTAGGGTTAGTTTAGCATATAAATCGAACCAAATCAAACCGATTAATTTTAAGATTCTGTTTCTTTATTCAATCAAACAAATATACGTTTTCCGAAGCCAAACCTGCCCGCAAACTAATCTTGAATCTCTTGCAAGGTTTGTCGACAGTTAGATTTTTAAAATCTAGAAACTTTTATCGTAATAAATGATTTACTAGTGTAGTAGTATATCTAACCGGTTGGAATAGTCTAAAGTGATAAACGTCATTGGGATTGGAGAATGAGAAGAAGATGGGGCCAGTTAAGTTTAGACAGCAACTGAATCTGCAGTCAAGTCAAGCACTGATCCCTATATACCTTCTTTTAATTAGATGCTCTTTTGTTTCTTTCTTCTCTCTTTTATCCCCTTTTTTCCCTTTCATTTTCCAGAAATTCTATGCGTTTGGATTCTTCTATGTATGCGTTTTCAAATATTCTACCGACAACGATTAATTAAGATGATTGACTAAGTGAAGGTTTGCTTCTACTTCGCTGTATTATGTAATGTTAGCAAGTCAATAATTCGGAAAAGACAGTTCATGATTTCAAATGAAATTATCAACATTTTCAATTTTCATTTGAATAACAAATTAGATTAGTTGTAACTTACACCGTTACACGATAACAGAAAATTTGATTAAAAAACATCGTTAATGGGTGATATTCATTTATTTATTTTTTGCTGAAAGGGTTCATGGGTGTAATATTAATTATGTCAATAAATTATATCACTGACGCTTTTGTATCTGAGTATAACTGCATATTGTTAAATTCTATCTGTTTCCAGTGTTAATTAAATTGCTGTAAGTGTTCTGATCAGCGATGATCTATATGTACTATTTATAGAAATTGAATGCATGCCTTGGATTATTTTTCTAGGCATGCTTGAGTTGAGATCACTACAACTCTACAACACCCTTTTTCGTATAATCTTTTAATAGTAAGAGAATATCTATATTAAATTGGATATAAATGGTCCATATGACTACAATCTTTGCTTTCCTGACCGGCATGCTTCAGATTGGGGAGAGGAACAAAATAAAAGTCACACGTTGTTTCATTTTCACATAATTCATTCACCTAGGCATGCAAATTCTTCTTCTTTTTCTCTCTCTTTTTAAAAAAGGAAAATTTTGTTTTTTTTTTTTGAGAAGACAAAAAAATAAATTTTTTGTTAAAGCTTTCCTTTTCCTAACATACCTTATATAATTCTGTTCTTGTGTGGATCACCAAAATTTATAAGAGAAAATGTCAACATTCTATTTAATTCTTTTATACATCGTTATTTGAATTATTTACTTTTAAAATAAAATCAACAGGTAGATAAACTACAAAGTAATAATTAAATATATACAAATAAATAGAAAACTTATCTTTCATAGTTCATCTTAATACCATATCTTGAATCTTGATAATAGTAAAACCAAAAACAAACAAGTATTTTATCATTTGATGTGTTTTTGGTAAGAGAGAACAGAGAAATCAAGATGGTTTCATGACAGGATGTCGAACACCTGTAAGTCTCATAATTAGCCAACAATAAATACTTAGAAAAGACAACAATTAAAATATACTAGAATTAAATTAGGGTGATAAAGTGGAGGTGCGGGGAATCGAACCCCGTGCCTCTCGCATGCGAAGCGAGCGCTCTACCATATGAGCTACACCCCCATTTTGATGTTATTTATCGCTAATATTTTATTCATTAGTAATAAACTAAATTCGAGTATATATCCGCCGTTGGTTCAGATGGAGTCCACAGGTACGAGTTGTCTAATATTTTTGTGATGCAAAACTGACGTAACTACCCTCATCTTTATTTTATAATATATTTCCGGCACCGAAAGGAGTTGTCTTTAGCTGGACAAGGACGGCATGTCCGAAAAATCCCTGTCTACATTAGCAAATCAAACCGGTAGGTTTGGTTTCGGTTCAGAGATATAAACTGTTGTGTCAACGTATTCGACTATCGGTTCACTTCGTTTTAAAACGATAAACCGATCGGTTTGAAAAAAATTAAAATCCCTAGATTATTAGTCCTCTTCTCTCCTCTCATTCTCACAGATCCGTTTCTCCTTACCACTTTCTTCTCTCGATTTGTCTTCTTCACTCAATTTCTCGCTCGTCCTTCGAAGATCGAAACGCCGTATTCTCCGTCGAAGACTCACGTCTTCTTCTCGCCGTCGCACTATCGAAGTCGTGTTATTATTCTTCCTTCTTGCTGTAAACCCAAACCAAACCTAGTATCTTAGCTCCATTAAGATGAACGATCTTCTTAAGGTGAGAGTTTTCTCTTCTTTTGCTCCTTCTAGGGATTTAGGGTTTTGTTCAGTTTGAATTGGGTTGATCATCTAATGTGGATGCTGATTTTCAAAATTGGGACTTTTTTTCTTTCTCTTCTCTTCTTCTTGAGGTTTTTAATCTTACATTGCTGATGTAATATATTATAAATGCAGACCACTTTTAATTCTACAGAATTTTTATTGGAATTCGTATGGCTTTGAGTTTGACCATCCTATTAAATTTACTTTGAGCAGAATCTGAATGTTGAATTGGATCTGAATTTAGCCTTTTCTGCTCTTTCTCATGTGACACTGCAATGAGTATGCACTGAGGGTTTATGGTAATCGAATTGTTTTGTTAAATTTTAATGGAACATTTTTGTCATAGGGTTCGTTTGAGCTTCCCCGAGGTCAATCTTCTAGAGAAGGGGATGTCGAACTTGGGGAACAAGGAGGTGATCAAGGATTAGAAGATTTCTTCAAAAAGGTAAATCTAAAGAAGAAAAAAGAAGAAGAGAGTGCTATATTACCCTACCAATTGCTCTAGCTAAGTGTTTCCTCTTTGTCTTCTTAGGTTCAAGAGATTGACAAACAGTATGATAAGCTAGATAAGCTTCTAAAGAAACTTCAGGTACAAACCTCTGCCTTTTTAACTTACACTATTATCTTCATGAAATGCTGTGCTATATTTAATATGAATGTGTACATTGCGAGAACCTCCATTGCAGTTTGCTACAACGATTCTTGGTTTTCCTTTTAAAGATTTATGATTCTTTGGTTTCTCATTCGTTTTTTGTGTTATTTTCATGCTAACTCACATGTTTCAGCGGTGACTGTTCAATTTTATTGACGACATTGCTGTTGTAAACCCTATAGGCTGCCCATGAGGAGTCGAAGGCTGTGACCAAAGCTCCTGCCATGAAGGGTAAACTTTTTTTTATTTTTTATATCTTTTTTGTCATACATATTCCTCTGGAACTCGTACAAACCTGTGAAAGTAATCACTAGCAGTTTTAAAAATTTGGATAGTATGTACTTTAGCTTACTCCACTGGAATTAAGAAGTAATAACCAAACATTGGCTAAATTAACCATACATGTCTGAATTTGAGTTTATATTTCTCAAAACTCGGAAAATTCTCAGACTGAGAATGGATGGATGCTAACTTAGATGAACTTTTTCTCCTTATATAATGGACAGCAATAAAGAAGAAAATGGAAAAGGACGTCGATGAAGTTGGAAGTATTGCTCGCTTCATAAAGGGAAAACTCGAGGAGTTGGACAGAGAGGTAGAGTCACTGGCACTTTATCTTCTAATTTTACAGTTGTTGAATTTATATGTTTCTTTTATACTGATACTCATTCAAATGTTGTAGAACTTGGCAAATAGACAAAAACCTGGATGTGGGAAAGGATCTGGTGTGGATCGATCAAGAACAGCAACTACACTGTGAGTATTCTTAAATTTCATTTAGATAGTTTATGTGACCCCTTTGTTGTCAGCTGTTATTCGTTCAAATGTTGCACAACTTGGCAAACAGATGTCTTGTTTTTTCTAAGAGTTGCCAAGGCCATGATTCATTTGAAAGTTCAGGAAAGATTTTTTTATCTGGAACACCTTAATATCAGATTAAGAAGGACATAATTGACCTGAAATGTTTAGAATGTGATCTCTTAGCAAATAGAGTGGTGTAAATTTCTCAGCAATTAGTTTTTGAGGTAAAGTTTCTTTGGTATGACTTTTATGAGCTTTTATTCTGTGCAACAGTTCCTTAAAGAAGAAGTTGAAAGATAAGATGGCTGAGTTTCAGGTGGGTTAGGAAGAAAAATATCACTTTCAAATATTTATGAAAACTGTCAGTTTTTCTAATTAAGATTGCGACTTGTTCTAGGTTCTACGAGAGAATATTCAACAAGAGTATCGCGAGGTAGTTGATAGGCGTATTTTTACAGGTATGTACATTGATGTTATGTGTTTGCTTTATTTATTCCTTTCTACTTTTTCTTCTCTCTTATTATTTTTGTGTTTTCCTTGAATTAGTAACTGGGCAGCGAGCGGATGAAGATGTAAGTAAAGTAGACTGAGAATTTTGTAATGGTCTCAGAAGTTTGAATAAAACTAATACCTTGCCGTGTCTTGATTTTCAGACTATTGACGAATTGATTGAAACTGGAGACAGCGAACAGATATTCCAGAAAGCTATTCAAGAGCAAGGACGAGGACAGGTGCGAGATTTTGACATTATATTAGGTGTTAAACATATAAAAATAATCCAAGATTTGAACTTGCAAAGTTGTTAATGTTCCTCCCAGGTAATGGACACCTTGGCGGAAATCCAAGAACGTCATGATGCTGTCAGAGACTTGGAAAAGAAACTTCTTGACTTACAACAAGTAAGTTGGATTTATTAATCAAACTCTTTTTGTTTGTCTGATGAATCAACAAGTATGGTGTCATTCGTGCAAAGGCCAGATTTATCAGGTTCCCAATTTTTTTGCAGATTTTCTTGGATATGGCAGTGTTGGTTGATGCACAAGGAGAAATGCTTGACAACATAGAATCTCAGGTAATTTGGTATTTCTTTTTGCTTCAATTGGATCAAAATGAATAATAGTAAAAGTCAATATGAAGCTCATACACTCTTAACATCCAAGACATTGTAGTAGTTAGTAATGATGAATTTTGTGGGAAATATATATAGGTGTCAAGTGCAGTAGATCACGTGCAATCGGGAAACACGGCTCTTCAAAGAGCAAAGAGCTTACAGAAGAACTCAAGAAAGTGGATGTGTATTGCAATCATCATTCTCCTCATTGTGGTTGCAGTAATCGTTGTTGGTGTTCTCAAGCCTTGGAAAAGCAAGAGTGCTTGAGGAAACCAAGAATGTACAAAAAGAAAAACATATCCATCCTTGTGTACGGCTTTGAGTGAGTGAATGAGTGTTTTGTTTATGAGATGTGTGTTTTTACTTTTTACCAAGAAACGAAACAAAAACAAAATTCTATATTCTTTAAATTGGATCAAACAGACCAATTTCTCTTTTGCTTGTTGCAATTTCACGTGGATTTAAAGAGCTACTCCTGGAATTTTTTTATTTTATTTTATCATCTGATATTATATTAAAGAAACCAACTGATACAAGGAATTCGAGAGTATTTACCAAGCCTTGAACAACCAAAGACTGGACTCAAGACGAAACCTATAGCAGCATACAAGGCTAATCAGAGACAGACACAGACTGTCGACTGAAACTCCACAAATCAAAAAGAATGACTGTTCTGTTCAAGGCTGCTCAGATAGAAGAACCCAAGAAACTCCACCGGATCGGATACGAATCCAACACTTCTCCTTGCAATGATGATGACCGAAGCGCCAATTTATTGCGCCTTTGAAGAAATAGCAAGGCTGGTTCCCAACGAAGGCGACTTACAACGCCTTGTAGATTTACTTAAATGAAATCATTAGTAAATTTAATGTAAGCAAATTTAAAGTTTGTCTCATTTGACTAAATTTAACCAATAAAAATATTTAAAATCAAGATTCTCTTATATTACCGCAGTCAAATTGTTTTTTTTTTTTTTAATTATTTTCCTAAATGTCAACAAATGGTCAGTAATTGTTTTTTTTTTTTCTAATTTAAATTTACTGAACTAATCCCAAATGAATCTGGAACTTTTTGATCCGATTACTTAAAGATAAGACTTGATCGAAACCCCCATTTCAAACCGATCTTCATTTATTTTTCTTTAAAGCCGAAAACACCAAGACCAAATCCGAAGAACTAAGCGCAATAGTGACAAATACTGTAAGACTGATGCACATAAAAGCTACAAACTGAAACTAAAGAAGAAAATAAAACAGAGTTAGTAACAAAGCGACACGTCCGTCTAACGATTTCAGTTGTTTGGCCAGATTCTGATCTCGGAGTAACCATCTTCGGTAGCACAAGCCCTGAACATTCCGGTGGTGTTAAAGGGCATTGTGACTTCACCATTGGCAGATACAGCAACGAGTCCACAGCTTCCTCTGGGAACAGATTGGTCAATAACAGAAGCCGCTGCCTCGGTTAAAGACAAGCCTTTATACTCCATGAGTGCAGCGACGTCTCTAGCCACAGTTCCACGGATGATATCTTCTCCTTTACCAGTGGCTGAGACGGCACAAAGATGATTAGCGTATGTTCCTGCACCAATGAGTGGCGTATCCCCAATTCTGCCAACCATTTTGTTGACATAACCGCCAGTAGATGTAGCTGAAGCTAGATTTCCGGCACTGTCCACAGCTACACATCCGACCGTTCCTATTTGGCTATCACCATAAATTTCGGGTTGTTGTCTCAGGGTAGGGACTGTGTAATCCAACTGTTTATAGAGAATTTAAATATCACACAAATTCTTTGAACACAAATTGCTTAGAAGAGAAAAAAGATATAATAACCTGGACGCGATTGAATTCTTTTGCCTGCTGTAGCCTTGCAATGTTTTCAGGAGTAATGAAATGGGTGGATTCAACTGTCTCAACTCCCTACAAAAGCTCAGAGAAAGCTTTAGCAGAAAGAATGAGTAAGAGAGTTTGAGAATCATACAAAGAAAGTAGACAGACATGTGCTCTAGCGAAAGCTTCAGCTGCATGGAAAGCAAGATAAATATGAGGAGTTTTCTCCATGACGAGTCGAGCTACAGAGACGGGATTAACCACAGTGGTCAAGCCCGAGACTGCTCCACACCTTTTGGTTTTCCCTTCCATTATAGAAGCTTCCATTTCAACAGTGCCTTGCGTTGTTAAAACAGATCCTTTACCCGCATTGAAGTCAGGGTGGTTTTCAAGTTCACGTACCTTATAAATACACACACCAACCAAATCAAAATCATTCATTGTCCCAATGATCAAGCTTGCTTGACTATAATGAATTCTAATGAATATATTCAAATAACTATAGACTAGCTTAAATGGATTACATTTGGGATCCTCAGTAGAGAGTGATTGATAAAAACTAAAATTAGTTACAAATTTCGTTTCCAATTAAAGATATCAAGAGGGGAGGGAGGCGTACGACGACTTCCACAACGTCCAAGGGAGGCTTGCCGGATTTGAGAGCGGAAACGCCGATATCCAGGCAGTAACGGAGGGCGGTCTCGCGAGGGATACGCCGCTCGTCCGGAAGATCCATCGGAATGTCTCCGGCGCCACCGTGTAGCGCTATCGCCCACCCCACCATCGCTACTGAACCCTCCCGCCGGTGAAGAGAATTTTAAACACGTTCGGTCACTTTCCCAAACCAAACTTTCTTTTAAAGCCTTTAGAGAGAGTTTAGGCAACCACCACCATATAAACACGTCACTATAATTATTATTTTCTTTTTTTCAGATCAAACTTTCCAAAATTTATTAATAAATTACACTGTTTTTTCATATAAAGAAAATAAAGTATGCGTGTCATCAAATCTTCTGTTTTTTTCTACAATCAGCAGTTTGTCTTATTGTCTATCTATCAAATCTATTAAACCTTGAATTTTTTCTTTTCTTTTTAAAACTAAGCTACTATAATATAAACTCCCATGATTGCTCAACATAACAGCTTTGAGACGTCTCATGATTCATCTTGGAAATATGATTTCTCCGCCTCCAAAACGCCCTAAACGCAGATTATATATATATATATGTATATATATAATTATTATCAGGTTTTATGTTTAAAAATTAAAAATTTGTTAATTTAAAAGAAACCAAATAGTTTTGTTTTACCTGTATGATCATGATGGCTGCACGCTTATGTAAGAGCTCATTGTGCCCTTGGCAACGAAAGTTCTGTTTTTCCCAAAACATACAATAAATTAGTTAAGAAATGTTTCCTTTAATGAATTTAGGAAAATTATCTAATAAGATGATTGCAGTTTGGTCATCATCATATGTAATGTACCTGAACGCAACTGGGGCAACCAGTTTCACCTGAGCAGCAGCAAGACGTTAAGAGATCAAGAGCAGCTTCTAGAAGCTCCGTGAAGAAAGGACGTATCTGCCAACAAAAACAAAAGACTTGATGAATCTTGACATTTTTACTTTCATTATTTTGTTTCATTTACCTTGGTGGAGATGCCAGTTCCTCCAGGATGATGCTCATATAATAAAATTCTTGCTGGAAAATAGCGTTTCTCTTGTGGATTTGGACATTCTGGAGCTAAGTCTGAATAGTTGCAACGCACAAATCTAGCAAAAGCATCAACAATAAGAAGAAGAAACTATATAACCAAAGTTTAAGAGTTTTAATCTGAAATGTAGGCAAGAAAAAGAAAAAGAGACAGTGGTACGTACAGTGGAACAACGTGGAGAAGAGCGTGACAAGCAGCATGTAAACCATCACGGAATGAGGAGTATGTCTCATCCACTTTTGATTTCACTGACACCGGGACTTGAATCCAAACCGCCTATTGTTATCCATAAACCAGACTTAAGTCACAGCCGAAACAGAAAAAGTGTGTGTGTATGTGTGTGCATGTGTGAGGCTGCAGGTTATAGAGAAACCTGTGATTGGTAAGAGTAACTTGGGAGTGTAAGATCAACATCATCAATTACGTTGTTGTTACTTTTTCGGATCCGGTAAAATCCAAGCCAATGTGTTGTCACTCTACAGGTATGAGTTTGTGCTGTTGTCTTATTAAGTTGGTTCTTTGGAGCCTTGAACGTGTAAGCCTGAAACATCAACTTGGTAATGAACTTTACACAAAGAAGCACAACTATATCACACAAGATAACCACAGATATACTTACAGTGTTACCACCAGTTAGATGGATATCAGTGTAATCTCGAGTCCTGGTGTAGTAATCCACGTTTGCAAATTCACACAAAGCTATCTTTTCTTTTGTATCCAGAGACGTTACCAGATAGGTCCTTCCTTGGTTCATATAAAAAGCTCCTTCATATACCTGGAAAAAGGCTTTGCTTTCCTCGATTTCATCGAGCAGATCTTTACTTTTTTTTTCCATGATTCTGTATCTTACGGTCTCTATGGCCCGGATAGAGACTCTCTGTGTAGGCTTTTTCTGAGAAAAATGTTGACCAGCAAAGGATTTTAGCGCAAGGAAACTCGGTTTCGGTTTGTATTTTTCAAAGTAATTGCTCGGATTATACCTCTCGACCTATATAGGTCCATATTCTAGCAGAAGAATCACGGGACGGATCAAAACTCAAGAATCCTCTCTTCTTGAGCAACTCAACAGCGTTGCTTATGCCAGAACCAAAGTGTTTTCCATCGTATTGCAAACTCAATGGGTGCTCAAGAGCAGCACACGGCAAATGCTGCTCAAGGACCTACAAGAAGAAAAGTATCAAAGTAAGTCGGTATAATATCAGCTAGAGTATTAAAATAGTTGCCACAAGAATCAAAACAGTATATTATTAACCTGCTGATTTTGAGAATCAATATGGCAACACTCAATTGGGCTACGGAAGAGTTTGTTCGGGAATTTCATGAAGTATTGGTCAAGGGGACCCTCAAAGGCAACATATACGGCAAGAGAGGGCCTTTGTCGTCTTCCAGATCGACCAGCTTGCTGCCAAAGACTGAAAACTCAAACGTGATCAGTCTTTGTCATCTGCAGTTTATAGAATTTCAGTTTTAAGAGGAAAAAGAAAAGAGCCAATCAGACTGATTTACCTCGCAATACTGCCGGGAAAACCTAAATGCAGAGTTACGTCGATGTGACCAACATCAATCCCCAACTCAAGTGCGTTTGTTGCAGCAATACCACAAAGCTTTCCACCGAATAAATCGCTTTCTATTTTCCTCCGATCCTACAAAATATCAAAAATATTGATCTAGTAAACGCATCCATCTACTTCAACACCAAAGTTCAGACACATAAAAACAGAAAATGCACCTCAGCAATGTAGCCTCCACGATATGAGGATATGGCTTCAACCAGGTGAGGGGCAGTCTTAGTGAGAATTTCACGTCTGCGGCATATTTTACGGATCTTAACCTCCATCAACAATATTTTACTCAATTGCTCTAGCATGAATTTTTTTTTTATCAGCGAGTAACAAGAGGACTTACGTCAAACACAGAACAAGTTCACAGAGTTTGCGAGATGGGCAGAAAGCAATGCAACGTAGGCCATGCTGAACCATCTCTGCGAAGAGGTGTGAAACTTCAGAAGCTGGGCTGTGAAGAAATGAAATCGTATCTAACGTAAGCTGTAGATTGATAACAATAAGTTTTGATTTCTAGTAAGCAAAACAAATGACTAATAATACCTTGATGGTTTATCATCTGCAGCAGCTCCAGTCTTACTCATGACTTTCAAACTTTCTTTAGGTTTCTGTAATACAACAAAGTAAGGAAACAAGGAGTAAATAAAGTTTCAGAATTGTTTTCAAAAGTAAATATAGGAAACTGAACCATACACTTGTTGGAAGAACTGATGGATTCCACAGGACAAAAAGCTTTTCAGAGGAAGGACTTCCATCATTCTCTATCAGCTCGAGCTCAGATAAGTTAGCAAGCTCCTGCATTTACAGCAAATCATGTCTTGATCAGGTATGATAGATTTGGATAAGCGAATATTTTCTCCAGATAATAAGTAATGTAGGCATACCATGCAATGTTCTCGAGGATTAGCAGAAGTTGCAGTGCAAAATATGAAAGAAGGATTGACACCATATACTGGAAAGTAAGATATGTTCGGTCAGTTCAAAGTTTATATGTAAAAAAACTCGTAATGAAGACTACATTGGTTTGACCATGGGATCAGTATTGCACCGTGAGAGCACAGGCGGCGAAGTCTTCTCAATATAAGGGCCGTGTGACAGCCAAATGGTCCCTTGTAAGTATGGGCTTCATCAATCACAACATACCTGAAATTTTCAACTCAGTCTCGACTTAAGTCATGAATTATAGTGGGGCCTTGTTCCACTCTAAACCAATTCACGTCTTGCAATGATTACTTGAATTAATTTCATAGGAAGATGTGTTACCTAAGGTTTGATAAAATCCGGATGAATTGTCCATGGAGAGGCAAAATTGACATATGTAACATATCAGGATTTGTGATCAGCTACATACATATATTCCAATAATGTTAGTTAGAGTGTATTCGGGAATTCAGATGAGATTGAGTGAATAAATCACTATTCTACTGGGAAAGAAAAAAATACAGTAAGAAATTACCAGTCTAGCATTACTCTTCAGCCTTGATCTATCCTTATAAGGAGTATCACCATCATACACTCCCATGTTTATGCTTTCTTCATGTCCTTTTATCAAATCAGACAATGCTCTTAATTGATCCTGAGCTAAGGCCTATTCAAACAAACAGTAAATCTCTTTATATTCTACCAATTTCAAAAAGTTTTGGGATCTCTGAAACAAAAAAACTCAAAAGAAAAAGAGACAAGCTGAGTAACCTTGGTCGGAAATAAGTACAAGGCACAAGAATCTGTATCTTTGCACAATTCCTCAAAGACTGGCACGTTATAGCAAAGAGATTTTCCACTGGAAGTCATAGTTGCAACCACAACATTCTTCCCAGACAAGGCTGCTGAAATTGATTCAGCCTGATCCAAAAAAACGAAAGAGAAAAGGTATAGAGCCAAAATTTTGAACTTCATAGACCAAGATATACATCACAAGATAGGTTACCTGATGGCTGTATAATGCATCGAGTCCAATTCGTTTCAAGGCAGACTTCGTGGTTTCTGAGAGCTTATCTGACATTTTGACGTAGGCAGCTTTTCTAGAATTGATAACTTCAACATGAACTACCTACAATAGGGAAAAAAAAAGTATTGCTTTGTACAAAGCTCTTTGGCTAACAAATAAAGATATACTCTCGACAAAGATAAAGAATTAAAGGAAGAACAGAGAGACAAAGAGAGAGACGCTAAACTACCTGTCCTTTAGATCCAATACCATTCCTGAGATGTTCAACCATCTCCGACGGCAGCAATGAATTTGTGTCCTGTAAATTGATTGATTTAATTACACACTATACAATATCTGTCTACCAATAAACAACCAGTGGTTAGGCATCAAATTAGAGCACAACCTATATTTCTAGACCTGTGTGTACCGGAAAAATTCATTTCGATAGAAATTCTAGCATCACATAATAATTACAGCGTCAATATAGGAGATGACTCTTACATGACACCAAGTCTGGGATGAACGAGAGTCAAAGAAAGGAAAACTCTCTTTCCCGGACTGTCTAGCTTCGTTTCCACCACCAACTCTATCTTCCCTGGCGAATATAAGCATGTCCTCCATCGAAACAGCTATTCCATTCTCATGTGTTTTTTTTGCCTAAAAGCAAAACATTATTCAAAAATCTAATATCCAAATTTATGCTACAGAAAAAGTAGCGGAACAGTGCTAGTATACATGAATGCCTAAGCTGTAAGAAAGCCAACTAACCCCCTCGTAATTTTAATAGATTTACACAAAAGAAAAGGTTGGAGTAGTAAGCATACCAGTAGCGATTTGATGGACTCCCACAATTCAGACTTAAAGGAAGTCTCCCGTTTTTTCATGGCACTAAAGACCTTTGCAAGTGGAGTTTTTTTACGACCTATTAACCATGATTTGGAAGAAAAAAAATCAGTCCTAAAAGGTAACTCGCAATAGCTCAGATAAAGAAAGTAAGTATATTCGTATGAAATGATACCTGGTTTTTCATCTGTCTCCATATAATCAGCTATAACTATAGCATTCTCATAGTTTGCAGCCTCAAAGACATCAGTGATAACCTTTACTACCTACAACAACCATTACGGTTACATAAAAAAACTTTGTCACAGAATAAGAAGGAATACTTAAAGATATCGAAAAATCACCTTGGGGCATATAACTGAAAGATTCTTTACATCTTGTATACCAACACGAACTCCCGACATTGCTAACCGGGAAAGAGATTCCTTCAAGCGAGTTATATACAATTTTTCTCCAAGTGATTCAATAAGAGATGAAAAAAGATTCAAAAAAGTGAATGTCTCCATAGACATTTTCACCCAATCTGGACAAGAACACAAAGAGCTACTTGTATCCCATGACATCAAGCATTTAGCAGAACGTGGAGATGTCAAGCAATTCCTAGACTTTAAAACCTCAGCAAGCTTTACTGTGTTCTGACCCTTAAATGCATCTTTACAATCAGACTCCAAAACCCCATTAAAGAATCCATATGGACACGTTTCTTCATCTCGTTTTCGTTTCTCTCCAACAGAATGATTCTCAGCTCTTTTAACGTTTTCATCTTTCAACGTTGAATGTTTTCGAATCGTTTCAGAATACGCTGAGTTTGCGATGCTTGGACTCAATGAAGGTTTGGATAAATCAGGTTTTGGGGTCTGTGGACGCTCCTTCTTGACAAAAGGAACCATAACCAAGAAATCACTGCCATTAATAGTAATTGCAGCCACTCTACTGTTCAAACTCAATTTCGCACCCTACTGAATAGAAATTATAAATCGTAAAAATACAAAATAAGACAATTTATCCCGGAAACAAAAAAAGGATAATTTAAAAAACGAAACTTGAAATCGGAGACCAAACGTAAATAGAAATTCGAAATTTATAAAGATGGATGTGGAATCGTTCTTAAATCTCATAAGAATCTCGTTAGAGAGTAGTGAATACGAAGCATTATTACCTTGAAAAACAGATGGAAATTGGGAGAAGAAGAAGCGGGAGGGAAAGAGGATTTTAGGGCAGTCTTAAGATCATGAATCGTCCCGGCCGAGGAAACCTGAACGGTCGTCGATTCTCCGGCAAGTGTACGAACAAAGATCGCGACAGTGTCTCCGCCGCTGCGTCTCTCGTTCGCCATTACCGAATTTAATTTTCTTTCCATCAACAAAGAAGGGTTTCATTTATATATTTAGTTTTAAACTCTATTGGGATAGAAACGACATCGTACCGATACGTTATGGCGCGGAATTTTGTCACAGACAACTGATTCGACACGTGCGAGATATATAAGAATTAAGATAATATCCTAAAGAGACCTTATATTATCAAAAGAATTCAAATGCGAGCCCAGACTAGTTAGCTATCTTCTTAAACCTTCATCATCCACGATTTAAATGTTTTCAGATTTAGCAATCGTGATCACTGGCAAGTCTGGCCAAAGTTTTTAGATTTTACCCAAGTAAAAACTATTAAAACAAATACATTATACAATCTGATTTTATGTTTCCATTATATTTGAAGAAGACCATATAACAAACATTATAGATACATGAGAAACAAAAAACTCGAAATGCTTTCATTGATTTCGGGGGAAACCATTACTTTGTGTTTCTCATAGAAGCTTTTCTTCTCCAATTTTTTTATGGTACAAATCTACATACACCTAAAAACGCCAACAAGAGAAAACTCCTAACGAAAGTACCGATTAGTATTTAAAGGCTAGTGATTGCAGGTAGGCTCGAGCTTTAGCAGCCATGGCCAGAGATTCTTCATCTTCTCGTTCCTTTGCGGTAGTCACTGCTGCAACATAAGCTAATCTTGCTTCTTCCATTTTCCTCAGCTCAGTTTCATCTACATCGTCCTGTTTTTAACGTATTTGCAGCAGCTTTAGATATGAACCAAAAAAAGGGGAAACAAAGAGAGATGATCGTTGTGGTTTCTTCACTTACAAGGTATGGAAGATGATCGAATTCATATGGGATTGCATCATAATCCCCGTCGAGTTTCTTGGATTCCGTTTTTGCCAAAGTTTCAAATACCCGTGCGAACGAAGAGATTTCTCCTTCAACAGTATCTAGCTGTTCCTGAAGCTTGATTGCTCTTGTTCCTGTTGTCTTTGCTTCCCATTGAGTCTTCTCAAGGGCAGCTTGCTTGTCTGCAAGTTTAATCTGAAGACAGAGAAACGAAGCTTTTAACATGTGAAGATGGTCTAATTAAAAAAAAAAGGAATCTTAGATATGTAAACCTCCACAAAAAGGTGTCAAAGCATTATTATCTATCTCCTAATACGGAGGTATTTGCAGAAGCAACAAGTATTCTCTATTTTCTTCAAAACCAGAGTCAAAACAAACAGCAGCCTGTGAAATACACAGGAGAAAAAATATTTACCTTTGTGTCGGATAATTGTAACTGCATAGACTTGATCAACATTTCCTTCTCAGCAACCAAGCGTTTTGTTTCTTCAAATTTTTCTTGTATCTCATTTACCTGATTCTTTGACATTTCCATTGACTTTAAAAGCTCTTCTTTCTCTGATAATTTCGTCTGCAAGTCATTCACTTGCGCTCTTAGTCTACTCAGCTCTTCCTTTTCTGCACCAGCCAAAGCCTTTGCGTTTTCACCATCTTCCCTAGACTTGTTCGTAACATCGTCATTGCCATCTGGGTCAATCTTCTTTCTTCCTGGGACTGCTTGAGAAGCATTTCTTCCCTTTTGATCAACATGCAAATACAAGTGAATAAGTTATAGATGGAGAAACGAATCAACTTGAGATTTCATTAATCAACGAGCCAACATTTGGCGATGGAAATTAAAACTCGAAACCACCCATTGAAGTTTTTTAACCAAGTCTGAAGACACCAGTTCTCCAAAAACAGAAATACATCATTTCAACAGCATTAAACCAAGCTTATATCAGCTCATACCCCAAAAGGAAAAGATAACAAAGTCGAGTCATTATCTAAGTAACTATCAGTGTTAACCAAAACCTAACAAAAAGTATTATTATACTTATGCAACCAAGCAACAGTGTACGGATCATGCTAAAAGAAAATGCCATAAAGAGATGTTATAGATCAACAAGACAAGAAGAAGCACATCTTACTTTTCTGGACAATGATTCTTTGGAAGGCATCTTAGTGTAGATCATGGAACCACGCCGCTTAAACGAACTCCTTTCTTTGTGTTCCTAATCATTGTACAATTAGAAGAAACTCATTAAAATAAATTTCAACCTTCTCTTTCAGAAATTTCAATTTTTTTCTGTCCAAAATACCACCAATCACTCTCACATTTATCTACGAGTAATGAATCTATCAAAAGTTCAACATTGCTACAAATTTCTCAAAATTAAATTTAAAAAAAAAAATCAAATCCGTCGAAATCACCGGCATAATTTCGAAATTCTCCCTAATCTCCAATCCCCTTGAGCACCAAACATATAGCGATTCTGATAACTCGACAAAACGGCCGAGAGAGTTGCGGTCGTTAGAGAAAATTACCATGTAATGCTCGATGAGGGGAACCATCTCAACGAGATCTTTTAAGAGACGACGATCTAGATTCTCGTTGCCGGAGTTCGTAGCGGCGACAGATTGGTGAGGAGACAGTCGGAGATCGTCATCGCCGGCAAGCCACGAGCTATCATCCCCAAACCCAGAATCGCTTTGCAAATCCACAAAATGCTGCTGCTGCTCATACATCTTCTTCTTCCTCCGTATAGATCTGCTTCAGTTTAGTCTTCTAGACCAGAGTTTGAGCAGAGAGAGATAGACAAAGAGAAGACTTGAAATTTTTTTTTTTTTTT